>OX451412.1:8054883-8235946 GCA_949629135.1 Eremobia ochroleuca
CGAAATTGCGTGAATTCGTTGCCGTGGCCGCCTAAAAGCCCAGACCTCAATCCTATTGACAATTTGTGGGGGCTGATGGTCCAAGAGTGGGACAGCAACCAAGCTAGAACCAGAGAAGCCTTGGTCAGACACGTCCATGAGATATGGGATAGTTTTAGAGGCAATAACGTATGTAACAATATGGTTTCGTCAATGCAGGAAAGGTTGCAAGATGTTATAAACGCTGAAGGTGGCTACACAAGATTTTAATTAATTTAAGTACCGATACTTTTTCTTTTTTTTTTCGCGGGTGGAAAATCATCGAATAACCAGTGTGTGTGAGAGTGTCAGACTTCTACTGACTAAAAACCACCCATGTTCCTTCTTAGCCCTTGTGCCGAGGCCCCGACGGGACCCGCAGTCCCGATGGGAAGTACCGATACCTCGTATCTAAAATGAACAATAATTATGTGTAGCGATAGTGACTTACTTGATTAAATTGTGATTTAATATAAATGATTACAACTACGCTATTATATTTAATAGGCTTTATTATTAATCATTACGTTTAGTAACTAATTACAACACTGATTTCGTAAGCCCTTGTTTTATTGCAGTAACCAACCCCTGTTTATTTATAAAACTGTAATTATTACTGTAATAAACTTAACAAAAACCCCAAATACAAAACATGCCCTGAGAATGCCTTGTGGCATTAAGTCCGCCTATGTACCACTCTTGTGCATGATGTTTAAATAAATAAATAAATAAAAACAGGAAAAAGTAGGTATACACTTTCAATATCATTTTAATGTATACATGACAATTCCAATAACACGTATACAGTTTGTATTACGTGTATATATGTTATAGAAATTGTCATGGATAGTTAAAAATGACATAGGAAGTGTAAACTTTTATTGATTTTGTTTCGTTTACATTACTGTGAAACCAATGTATACCCAGTTTTGACACAGTTTGATGGTTAGGTAATTTAGAAGAAAATATCGTACACATATTTTTTGAATGGTAGAAGTTAAGATAATTTAGAAAATGTGACAATGTTTATATATTATTGCTCGTGACTGTACAGTAAAATTGATTGGACAAACAGTGAATTTTTCCCAATCTCGCTCAGAAAATTTCCTGTAGATGTCACTTGCACTCACTTTACAGTGACGAGCACAGTAATTTTTCTAAGAATTTTCTCTCCGTGTGGCTCAGTAATAACAGCCACACGGGTCGAACGATCTGTTAAAGCTACGCTTGCCAAGGTTGGTCTGTAGATGGGTTACCATCTCTTTCCCTCCGTGCTTCGGAAAGCACGCTAAGCCGTTAGTTCCGGCTGTCATTTTTAGATCTTTCACAGCCGTTACGGGTTTCTGAAGCCAGAATGTCTTACCAAGGGGTATCGTGTTACCCAGTTACTAGGTTGTTGAAGTCAGATAGGCAGTCGCTCCATGTAAATGGCAGCACCATTCACAGATTCATCATCATCTGCCAAGCCTTTTCCCAACTATGTGGGATTCGGCAGTCTAACTGGATGCAGTTTAACACCAAACTTACAAAATCCACGGTCATGTTCGTGAACGGGCGCCGTCAGTTGAGACTGGTAATTTCTTGACTCCCATAGCAAATTCTACCATTGCTTTCTATACATTTAGGTAGTACAGTGTCTGTCACACAATGACGCAGCTCATTCAAATTATGATATATCACTAGAAATAGGGACCAATTAGTTCAACCAGCTGGGAAATTGCGTAACACACTGTCAGTAGCAGTGGGTTTCATTTTGTCAGGTGAACAATATTCATTGCGTTATTTACGAGCAGACAAAATTTTTCGAAAATATCAGCAATATTCTCCAAAATGATTCAGATTGAAATTGATGTTGCGTTACGCAATTAGGGTACAGGTTTCAGGCTGGCTAAAGTACACTCATCTTTCAGGGGGTACTGTTTAAAATGTTACTATAAAATACTTTCCCACATGCTTCAACTGAATGAAACGAAATTTAAATCTTTTATAAAACGCACACTATGCAGCCATGCATATTATAAATTGGGGGATTACATCGCTGATAAAAATGCTTTGCTAAACGCTGGTACCTGCTCCATAAGGACGCATAAATTGACGGCATGGTTGGCGCAGTGGTTGAGCGATTGACTGCTGCGCTGCGTGTGGCGGGTTCGATTGCCGAACTACTCCCTACATAGTTACATGCGGTTCTACATAGTGTTCCGGGTCTGGCTGTTTGTGTATGTGAGTTTTGAATGTTTGTAAACGCACCTACAATACAGGAGACATTCCTAGTGTGGGCCAACGTTTAAAAAAAAAAAGCACATGGCTGTGTGAGTAGTATGTACATGTACAGACTATAAATCTGCCATTTACTGGGTACGTCTTCATTGACTTGAATGTGTCCTGGCGGCTGAGAGTATGATGACATGCTCACTGAAATGTCTCGCTGATGGCGGCGCTAAAGGTGGTCGTTGAATCAATAAACTGTTTTTTTTTAACGACTTTTCATTCGTGAACAATATAACTGAATGAAAAAACAGGTTGAAAATATTAGCTGTTAATTTACGTCAACGCACAAGACGCATTAGTTCAATATTCATTATTTTACTCAGTTCCAAAAAAAAACAGTTGAAAATAAAATGCTGCTAATGCTGTTAATTTACGTCAACGATTGAACGGATTATATTATTATCACTACAATTTTATTAATTTCTGAGAATCAACTAGTATACGAAACGAATACTTCCATTGATAACCTGTTAATAATTTAACAGCTTTTTTAACCTGTTGACCATTGATGATTAACAGTTTAATTACATTAACCAAATAACCGTCAATGACCCACCTCTAGGCGGCGCATGTGTTGGATCATTTAGCTCCTTTCAAAATGGTTGAGCTGAATGGTGCTAATCCATGCGTCATGTTCGTGAACGGGCGCCGTCAGTTGGGACTGGTCATCTCTTTGCTGCCATGTCTTATTTTTATTTAATTTAATATTTGAATTGTTTTTGTTTATCTTTTCATTACGGACGCTTTTAACGTTCTGCATCGTGCTCGCATGCATCATTTTTAACAAGAATGATGTGTAAAGATTGTCCGTGGAGTTTCTTACCCCTTCTTCTCCATAGGTACCTACTACGCTTTGGAATGGGCAACTAGCTTCATCTTTCTGACTGACCAACCCCTTGACAATTGTGCGTTTTTTGCCACCGACTTCCGAAATTAAATCCTTTTGAAATCGGTTAACCCATTCGCTGTGGCGGACGCCTATCGGCGTTTTTGCTTTAATATTCAGGTGCGAAAACCGCCCATCGGCGTTTTCTTTTTTAATTGCTTATATCTTGGCAAAAACAAGTCACAAAAAGTTATACTTGCAATACATGCACATTTTTTTTTTTAAATACAGCTAGGTACTGCTCGCTAATCCGAAATTTAAACTTTTTGAAAAATTGCGAATTTCTTCCTAGGTGCGGAGGACGCCCATCGGCGTGCACGGCGAAAACCGCCCCGTACTAGGCTAATTATTAGCGTAATTTTTACCGTCGCAGCGAATGGGTTAAGAATAGATTTCACTGACTTCCATCATTGTACCGGACATTGCTTTTCTTCGAGACACTTCGATTAAAGCAATAGCAGTGCTATTCTGAAAAATCTCACCGTGAGAACTTAGGTGAAGTGAGCGGAAAGTGAGCTCTGTCATTCCCTAATGGTAGGGATTGACACTATTAAGTGCTCACTTCACTTATGATTTCACGGTGAGATTTTTACAGAATCGACCGGCAGGTAGTGTGTTAAACCAATTATTTACGCCTTACGTGTCCAAACCGTTTAGCGATACCTGTTTCATGCCAACATCAATATTTATACCCACTGAATAATCGACACCTATACTTTTTTTCGCCAATAATAGGCCTAATTTGCACATATTAAAGATACTTATACCTAAATCATTTCGAGTCCTCAACCATTAAAATTATGTGCATAAATTTATTTTGTAATTTTGGACATCCGTTCGATTTTGTTAAGTAATTTGACAATTGCTCGTTTAATAATGCTCAGATCCTCAATTTTGCCAATCAATGTTATAGAAGGCTTTTGGCCCGGCTAAACTAATTTCCGATGATATTTTTATGATATGTCGTGATTAGCGTTGAAAAAAGCAGGGGAAATTCCCGTTTAATTCCAATTCCGTTGTTTTTTTTCAATGTTTCATTCGGAACTAGCACGTACATTGATAAAACTATTATTTATACAACTGACAGCTAGAATACTAGATGTACCACCTGGGAGGTGGCGGAGTTAAAGCATAGAATATCCTAAGTTCAATATAGTAAGTACGGATTTGTTTCGAATGAAACATTGAATAAAAATACTAGAATTAAAATACTGGTATTCAGCTGCATCTGGTTAGACTGGAAGCCGACCCCAACATATTTGGGAAAAGGCTAGGCTGGTGATGATGATGTACTTTCTGAGTTTGTCTTGACATCGGTGAAGGGAAACATCGTGAGGAAACCTGAGGGGCAATTCTCGGAATTTTAAGAACGGTCAGTCTTGATCTTAGTCTCGATCTGTCAAAAATTCCTCTAATTGTCTTACATTTTAGACAGCCTTTTGACATTGAGTGTCATTGAGATTTAATTACGCGAATTTGCCTTCAGCCAGTCGATTCTGTAAAAATCTCACCGTGAAATCATAAGTGAAGTGAGCACTTAATACTGCTGGACTAATAGTTATTATAAGTATGAAATATCATAAAAATCGCCAACCCGTCTTAAGCAATCGCGGTGATCAATCCTTGACTGTCTGAAAAGGGGTCTATGCACTGCAGTGGGACAGTAATAGACTGATATCACACTTAATACACACTTTGGCGGCACGGTTAGCGAAGTGGTTAAGCGATTGACTGCTGCGCTGCGTGTCGCGGGTTCGATTCCCGCACGGAACAAATATTTGTATGACCTACAAGTAGTTGTTCCGGGTCTGGCTGTTTGTTTATGTGACTTTAAATGTTTGTAAACGCACCCACAATACAGGAGAAATTCTTAGTGTGGGGCAACGTTTTAAAAAAAAAAAGAAAAGAAGAATATTATAAAGGCGAAAGTTTGTGAGTGTGTGTGTACGTTTGTTACTTCTTCACGCTCAAACGGCTGGACCAATTTTGATGAAATTTGGCACATTTAGTTTTTATCCCGATATTTCTACGGGATCGAGACTTATGCGGGTGAAACCGTGGGGCCCAGCTAGTTATTTATATTTATGACATTGGGTGGCAAACAAGCATTGAGGGGCCCGTGGCTAAATAATAACAGCCGCACAGGTCGATCGAACAGGTTAAGCTACGCTTGCCGCGGTTGGTCTGTGATCTTCACATACCGAGACCCCTCCGTGCCTCGGAAAGCACGTTAAGCCGTTGGTCCCGGCTGTCATTCGTGGATCTTTGACAGTCGTTACGGGTAGTCAGAAGCCCGAAAGTCTGACAACCAGTCTTACCAAGGAGTATCGTATTACCCAGTAACTGCATCCGGTTAGACTGGAAGCTGACCCCAACATAGTTGGGAAAAGGCTAGGCAGATGATGATGGGTGGCAAACAAGCAAGCTATCACCGCCACCTGGACATCTGCAAAACCCAGATTTGTTTCTATGCCTTTATGATTCGACATTAATGATGTAACTAATATTTTTGTGAAAATATAATTTAAAAGAGTGTCCATGGAATTTCTTGCCCGTTCTTCTCCATAGGCACCGACTACGCTTTGTAATGGGCAACTAGCTTCATATTTTCTGACTGACTGACTTCTTGACTGTTCAAAAGTGTCTGTAAGTGGTTTAATTGAAATAAATGCTTTGAGTTTGAGTATGTATGTCTCAATTGCCAGTAATTACAACACCCATAGCCCTTCAAACTGAACACAGCAACGCTGCTTGCGACATATACATTACATACGTTAAATGCGCAAAACCTGAAAATAATTTGATCAGAATAACGAGCAGATTTAATTGAACCACTTTTTAATATAGGTCACATTTTTCAAAAAAATCTTCATTGAAAACGTTCCCGTGTCTATTTATTAATAGGTCAAGCAACCCAATGTCAGCGCGGCGCAGCGGCCCGGTGACGACTCCTCCCTCGGTAAAGCGTCGTCGCAGACGCAAGAAACGATCAGAATGGCCAGTAAAACTAAAACAGCACATAAAACCTTTACAATTTTTTTAATGACTTATTTTCTCTATGAAATAGGTCAGTTGAATTAAAAATCAATTGGGGTGTCTGAGGTTTTGCGCATTTTACGTTACACGTTGTATAAATAAATGAAAAATAGTCCTCAGGAGATAGGTGTGTGCGCAGACACAGGTGCATTCAGTCTTCCAGCACTCTCATAGTCCGATGGGACGGTAATCCGACACGACGATCGGAGAAAGATCAGGCACAGGATCACTGGCTTAACGTGCTTTCCGAGGCACGGGGGTATCACACCGCCAACTTCTAAACTCCGGGCTGTTACTGAGAAATTCCCAACGGAAAAACCTTAGAAATTCCCAATAACCCAAAGGACCAGTAACCTGTTTAACTGCCCAGTTGGTCTCACGGTCGCGACTATCTACAACTAAGAAGTCTAACATAGCCACAGTGAAACGCGTATGGTTAGAAAGGAAAGTTAAAATTAATGGCATAGATCGATGGTCTGTAAATATAACACCACTATTCTAATACAGGCCTGTATCGACCGGCGGCGCATGGTAAGTGGTAACCATCTTTTTGTACGTACAAGCAGGTAACATAACATAACCAACAACATAACCACGAGACCAGGTATTGGTGAGAGGCGCCGCGCGAAATTTTTGACCACTATTGGCACAAAGCAAAACAACAATCCTCTTGTCTATATTATTACTGGTTCGATTGCGGCTCATAAAACATGATCCGATCTCCTACCACATCTTCTTCCTCCCCAAATCTGACAAGTATCACCGGAAAGGAAGCTAATGTTTCGCAAAGAAAGAGAAAAGAGCCGGAATCTGAAATAACAAACGCTATTTGTGACCTCACCCAAGCTATGAACAACAGATTAGACGAGTTACGCAGCTACTTCGACTGCGCCATGTCAAAGATATCTGATGATATTATATCCATCAAAACCGATTTGGCCACAGTCACTCAAGTTACCACTGATATAAAAAGTGAGATTAATTCTCTGAGATCTGAGCACGTAAAATTAGAATCGCACGTAACTGCGCTAGAGGGCAAGCATGAAGCTATAGTGCAAGATTTTGCTTCCCTGCAAGAATCTCTTCAGTTTACATCAGGGCAGCAAGACGACTTAAAGAAACAGCTCGATTTAGTCAGTAAACAGTCACACAGTACAGATGTTCTAAATAATACAATAATAAAATTGGAGGCGAAAATTGATACACTCGAACAACAGGCTCGACAGTGTAACCTAGAGCTATGTAACATCCCCGAAAAGCGTGCTGAAAATCTGATTACGCTTATGGAGACTATTAGTGCGAAGATAAATTGTACATTGAGCCAAAAAGACATCATTGCCATTCACCGTGTACCGCATGCACAAAAACAGAACACTAAGCCAAAAAATATTATTGTTAAGCTTAGTTCCCGTATTCTAAGAGATAATCTCCTGAGTGCATTTCTTCGAGCAAAAGGTTTGAAAACTGATCAAATTGCAATATCCGGAACACCACAACCTATCTACATGAATGAACACCTGACATTAAAGAATAAGCAGTTGTTTCGAGCAAGCCGAGAAGCTGCCAGCAAAAATAAGTTTAAATTCGTGTGGGTCAAGCATGCTACCATACTCGTGCGTGAGACTGATGGTGGATCAGCAATTGCCATACGATCCCCTTGTAGTGACACAGTACCTGTCACGCATACCTTGAACCAGTTACCTTTACCTCATACCACCAAACCAATTACCATTACCAGATACCACCGAGCCAGTTACCACATACCACCGAACCAGTTACCTTACCACGTTTTTAACACTCTGCACAAGAAACAGTGAAGCAAGGCATCTTGAAAAAGACGAGTACGTAATAACACACTTCGCGATAAAGAAACAAGATCGCAAACACGACGCGGCACGAGCGTCATCACAACGCCGCGCCACACACGTTCGCGGGTCGCTTCGAAAGAAGCGGTTTTGTAAGCGCATGCAGAGCAAGCAGAAGCACCAGCACCCTCCGTGTCGTCACTGCACACTTCAGGACCTCGCAGATGGACACACGACGCTGACGACACACGCGTCCCGCGGATCGGCAGACAGTCTTCACTCGACGACGGCACCTGGGGGAAAAGGACCGCGCTAGGCGCGCGACTCATATTTATACCTTCGCGGCGAATAGTCCCGCGTGCAAAACAACGCCCCGAGCCCCGCGCGCGGCTCGCCCTACGGCGCGTCGCTATTGGTCAAGATAAATGTAAACAATAAGATGCTAGGACTAAGGTACTATTGTTAGTGTATATATAAGTAGGTTGTTTTAGAAAATAAATCAGTTGTTAAATTCCCGCCTGAGAAGTTATTACTTTCACCACGTCGCGTCACGGTGCCCAACACTAAATTGGTGACCCCTCGAACACGACCCTGAAGCCGAGTTCCCGCAACATCGAACTCCTGCAAGATCCCAGTAGAATCTCTGAAGAATCATCACCATGAATGCCGAAGAGTTCAGCGATGCTCAGGGCACCACATCAGTAAAGAGCGACGTGGCAACAATCTCACTTCCGGCACGGCTACCACCGTTTTGGCGCCAAAACCCGCGCCTGTGGTTCGCGCAGTTTGAAGCCGCCGTTGCTGCCAGCAAGATAAGTGAGGAGCAGAAGTTCAACCTCGTCGTCCCACTACTCGGCAACAGCGACCTGGAACAAATCGGAGACATCATCCTACATCCTCCGACCACCGGCAAGTACAGCACGCTCAAAGACAGACTCATCTCAACGTACCAAGAGTCAGACCACCGGCAGTTACAGAAGCTACTCAGCGGCCTCGAACTCGGCGATAACAGGCCGAGCCAGCTGCTGCGTAAAATGCGAGACCTCAGTGGCAAGCTACTTTCGGATGAAGCGCTGAAAGTTATGTGGCTCAACCAGCTGCCCGCTCAAGTTCGCGCCGTGCTCTCCGTCAACACCGAGTCATCGCTCGAAGTGCTAGCTGCGATGGCAGACAAAATGATGGAGCATTTTGAACCCGCTACAGTCGCCGTAGTCTCCACAGCAATCCCTTCGTCAACAAGTCCAGCAGTCAATGAGGTACCAATAAACACAATTACAAGCCTACAAATCAACATGCTTACGAAACAAATAGAGAAATTGTCACTCGAAGTCGCCGAACTCCGCAACCATCAATACTCGTCGTA
The DNA here is from genome assembly GCA_949629135.1 of Eremobia ochroleuca. Classification (NCBI taxonomy): domain Eukaryota; kingdom Metazoa; phylum Arthropoda; class Insecta; order Lepidoptera; family Noctuidae; genus Eremobia; species Eremobia ochroleuca. Next base: position 8,064,263 of record OX451412.1, read on the forward strand.
TCGCCGTTCCCGCCAAAACTCCGCACATCGTGGCCGCTCACGCTCACATTCAAGACAGCGTACTGATAACGCCCGCAAGCCCGGCGATCCCGACTGGTTGTGCCGGTACCACTACCGATTCGGCAACGCGGCACGAAAATGTGAATTGCCGTGTTCCTCAGCAAAGCGGGAAAACTAGAACGTACATCGACAGTGGCGGGCGTCGATGTAAACCAAACAAGCCGCCGCCTATGTGTGATCGACATCAACAATAGAGAAAAATTTCTTGTCGACACGGGAGCCGACATATCGGTATTAGCCGCTCGAAACCAGAAATATTCAAAACCGACGGAGAATGCAGGCTACAAACTTTTCGCGGCAAACGGAACAGAGATTCGTACCTACGGAGAGCGCACACTCGAGCTCAACCTAGGCTTACGAAGAAGTTTCAAGTGGACTTTCGTCGTCGCCAATGTGAAAACTTCATTACTGGGTGCCGACTTCCTAGTGCATCATAAACTGTTAGTCGACTTGCACCAAAGAAAACTCATCGACCGTGTAACCGAGCTTAGTGTAAACGCAATCAAAATAAACAGCAAAGAAGAATCGATTTACATCATCAATCGCGACCACACTCATCACGACCTGCTGAAGAAATATCCCGATGTGCTTCGACCAATGTCACTCAAAACTACAGCCAAGCATGACGTCACACATCACATCGAGACAACTGGGCCGCCGATCTACGCACGGCCGCGCCCTCTACCGCCCGACAAATATAAGGCGGCAAAACTCGAATTCGAGCGCATGATCGAGATGGGAATATGCAAGCCGTCAAACAGTCCGTGGGCGAGTCCACTTCACATTGTTAAAAAGAAAGACGGATCACTTCGAGTATGCGGCGATTACAGAAGACTCAACGCCGTCACCGTTCCCGACCGATACCCTATTCCACGAATCCAAGATTTTACATACCAACTTCACGGCAAGAAAATATTCTCAAAACTCGACTTAAAAATGGCATACTTCTGGATACCTATCGCAAAACAAGATGCTCAAAAAACAGCAATAATAACACCGTTCGGACTTTTCGAATTCACCTGCATGACGTTCGGCTTAAGAAACGCTGGTCAAACCTTTCAACGTTTCATGCACGAGGTTCTACGAGGACTAGATGAAAACGTATTCTGTTTCGTCGACGATCTGCTCGTACACTCGAGAAATAAGGAAGAACACCGTCGCCATTTAGAAATAGTACTCGAACGCCTAAATACCTACGGCGTCAGTCTTAACATCGACAAGTGCGAGTTTGACAAGGAAAACATCGAGTTCCTCGGATACCAAGTGACATCAGAAGGAATCAAACCCACTCAGGAACGAATACAAGCCATAGTGAACTATCCGAAACCACAAACAGTTCAAGAACTAAGAAGATTCTTAGGAATGATGAACTTCTACCGTAGTTGTTTACCACATCAAGCAGAGTACCAACATGAATTAAATAAATATCTACACAACAGCAAAAAGAAAGACAAAACTCCGATACAATGGTCTCAAGAAGCAGAACAAGCCTTTGAGAAATGCCGACAAAGCATACTCGAGGCAACGACACTGACTCACCCGATACCTAACGCGCCGCTATGTTTATTTACCGACGCATCGAATACTAGCATCGGCGCCGTTCTACAACAAAAAGTGGACAACTTGTGGAAACCACTGGCATTCTATTCAAAAACTATGAGTGAGACGCAGCGACGCTACAGCGTGTACGATCGCGAATTATTAGCAATGTATACTGCAGTGCAACATCTACGACGACTGATAGAGGGCAGTGACCTAACAATATTCACCGATCACAAACCATTAACTTACGCGCTGACAAGAACACTGAGTAGTAGCGATACACCACGAAGAGAACGCCAGCTACACTACATCAGTCAGTTCTGTTCAAAGATCCAATACATTCACGGTGATAAGAACGAAGCAGCGGACGCCTTATCACGCATTGAAGAAATCAACTTGTCACACTGTACGATCGACTACAACCAACTTGCTCAAGATCAACAAAATGATGAAGAACTGAAGAGCTGCATGTCCAACCCGAATCTAAAGTTTGTGCCTATCACATTGCCCGGAGGTCAACGACCCATCATATGTGAAACGTCAACTGGCAACGTTCGTCCATACCTACCAGCGACTTATCGTTTATCAGCATTTAAAGCGCAACACGAACTAAGTCACCCTGGTGTGCGAACAACAAGAAAGATAATGTCTACAAAGTTTTTTTGGCCAAGTATGAACAGAGAAGTTGGTTTATGGGCGAAATCATGCATCGGTTGCCAGCGCGGGAAAGTCCAACGACACGTTATCAGTCCACTCGGCGAGTTCCAAAAATCATCGCGTTTCGAACACATTCACGTCGACATCGTAGGACCACTGCCGCCATCTAACGACTACAGATATCTAGTAACAATGATCGACCGCTGCACTAAATGGCCGGAGGCAATACCTATTCGTGACGTCACCGCCGACACTGTTGCTAAGGCGATTTACGAGGGATGGATAACGCGATTTGGCTGTCCGTTACGTGTAACAACGGATCAAGGAAGACAATTCGAATCTTCGTTATTCAACGCTCTGATGAAGAAATTTGGCATCACCAGGATTCGAACTACAGCATACCACCCGCAAGCAAATGGTCAAGTAGAACGCTGGCATCGCACGTTGAAGGCCGCGCTCATGGCGAGAGGTGCCGGCATACACTGGAGCGATGAATTACCGACCGTGCTGCTTGGGCTACGTACAGCGCTTCGTGAAGACACAGAAGTCAGCCCGGCTCTGATGACCTACGGATCGACACTGAGAATACCGTCAGATTTCTTCGCGCCTACACAGCCGAAAAATGAAGACGCAGAATTCGTCCGCCAGCTGACCGAAACAATGGCATCACTCGCGCCAAGCAGTAAGTCACGTAACAACAACAGGAGCACGTTTGTATACAAGGACTTAGCGACATGTACTCATGTTTTCGTGCGCAATGATACCGTGCGAAGTCCATTGACCCCTCCTTACGACGGCCCGTTCAAGGTGATTCAACGTGAAAGCAAACATTTCACCATACAGATGCCACTTCGAACTACAGTTGTCTCAATAGACAGACTTAAGCCAGCGCACCTACTCAACGATGAAGAGTCTACCACTTCTCAACAAGCACCGCGCACTAAAAGCTCAGCAGACTCAACTACGAGCGTTGAGCCGCGGTCATGGACCCCCAGCGCACCGCGCGACACATACGTCACTCGGTCCGGCCGCGCGGTGAAACACAACGTACGCTTCGCTTAGGGGGGAGTGATGTAGTGACACAGTACCTGTCACGCATACCTTGAACCAGTTACCTTTACCTCATACCACCAAACCAATTACCATTACCAGATACCACCGAGCCAGTTACCACATACCACCGAACCAGTTACCTTACCACGTTTTTAACACTCTGCACAAGAAACAGTGAAGCAAGGCATCTTGAAAAAGACGAGTACGTAATAACACACTTCGCGATAAAGAAACAAGATCGCAAACACGACGCGGCACGAGCGTCATCACAACGCCGCGCCACACACGTTCGCGGGTCGCTTCGAAAGAAGCGGTTTTGTAAGCGCATGCAGAGCAAGCAGAAGCACCAGCACCCTCCGTGTCGTCACTGCACACTTCAGGACCTCGCAGATGGACACACGACGCTGACGACACACGCGTCCCGCGGATCGGCAGACAGTCTTCACTCGACGACGGCACCTGGGGGAAAAGGACCGCGCTAGGCGCGCGACTCATATTTATACCTTCGCGGCGAATAGTCCCGCGTGCAAAACAACGCCCCGAGCCCCGCGCGCGGCTCGCCCTACGGCGCGTCGCTATTGGTCAAGATAAATGTAAACAATAAGATGCTAGGACTAAGGTACTATTGTTAGTGTATATATAAGTAGGTTGTTTTAGAAAATAAATCAGTTGTTAAATTCCCGCCTGAGAAGTTATTACTTTCACCACGTCGCGTCACGGTGCCCAACACTAAACCCTCAAGACATCCTTAAAATTAAGCCAGGTGCTTCAAAGCATGATTAATTACTTAATTTCCCACTTTTACAAATCTTATAAATATCCTAATGTCCTATTTATTGTAAATTGTAAGATTAGCAGTAATGATGTTGTTTCATATTTACCCTATATAAGCCTAGATGTATTTTACAGATCAAATTATTTTTTATATTTCAAACGTTGTTTTCTAATTACTGTGTGGTCATATCTGTTGTTGCATAGTGTCATATTACTTTTATTTTGTATGTACAATAGTCTAAAATTTAGTAGCAAATTAAAAAAACAAGGTCATGGGTTGAGGCTTTTCAATCACATTGAACTACATTCTATTAAATTTCACACATATACTAATGGATAACCTGACCATTTATTATCAGAATTGTAGGGGTATGCGGACTAAGCTCAATATCTTATATATGAATATATTATCGAATTGTTATGATATTATAATATTGACAGAAACTTGGCTCACTCCACAAATATTTGATAATGAGTTTTTGGACGACCGCTACATAGTCCATAGATGTGATCGTGACCGTATTGCGACTAACAAAAAGGATGGAGGCGGAGTTCTCGTGGCCGTAATGAAAGACTTGCGATCCACCCTTGTACCATTTGATCTGCCAACTACTCCTCACATTGAACACGTACTTATACAACTTCCAGGTATTAATAATAATAGCAAATGTCTCATTAGTGTAGCATATATTCCCCCTAAATCCTCCGAGGAAACATACCTATCTCATTATGACCTTCTGCATAAAACATTAGATAGACTTAACACAAATATATTTTATCTGTTTGGTGATTACAACCTGCCTGATATACGCTGGCTCCCAAATCATAACGGCAACGCTACAGCCCTATACTGTAATGGCAATAACTCACTAAGCGAACATATGAGTAACTTCATGTTGCTGCTCAGCGCCGCCCAGTTTAACAACATCTTAAACCATAATGGTCGTACTTTAGATTTATTAATTAGCAACACAAACTGTATCACATCCATACCGACATGTACATTATTACCTGTTGATGATCATCACCCTCCCTTTTATACCACAATCGCCTACAAAAGTAAAAATAAAAAAATCGTACAAGCGAAAACATTAAAATATAATTATTATAAAGCAGATTATGTACAAATTAACAACGAATTGTGTAAAGTTGACTGGGATCATACTTTAAATGGGCTGTCAGTAGAGCAGTGCGTCAGCATATTTTATAATATTGTCTTCGGTTCTATCAAAAACCACACTCCCACAAGCCATTCTAAGCCTTCAAGATTCCCAGTTTGGTTCTCTAAATCACTTATACGTATATTTAATAACAAAAATAAAGCCTGGATTAAATGGAAAACGTATAGTAACCTGTCAGATTACGAGCAATTTTCTTTTCTCAGACAGAGATTCCGAACAGAGTGTAAAAAAAATTATACTATGTATATAAATGGTGTCGAGGACAATATTAAAAAGAATGTCAAAAATTTGTGGAGTTATGTTGCTAACCGCAAAGCTAATTTTGGTATACCAGCCACTGCATTTTACAAAAATCAAAGTTCTAGTGACCCAAATGAGATCTGTAATATGTTCTCAAACTTTTTTCAGTCGGTCTATGAAGCTACCACTTTTAATTACAGTGAATGGTTACCCCCTGAAACGTGTGCAAATAATTGTATAATTGTTAACCGCATAGTTTTCAGTCCGGATGAGATATTGCAAGTCTTAAAAGCATTAGATATGACAAAAGGCCCAGGCCCAGACGGGTTACCAGCTTTCTTTATTAAAAAAACAGCCAATAGTATATGCATTCCCCTACACATTATTTATAATAAATGTATTACTGAAGGTACATTTCCTGAAGTTTGGAAACGAGCCCATATAACCCCAGTACATAAAACAGGTTCTAAACATGATGTCGAAAACTACCGCCCCATCTCTATCCTGTCCACCTTATCCAAGATTTTCGAGAGACTTGTACACACAGCAATATACCCAACCATTCATAACCTTATTATTACTCAACAACATGGATTTGTTAGAAAAAGATCTACTGTTACTAATCTACTAGCCTTTACAGATTATTTGTTTAATAATATGGATCAACAGGTACAAGTAGATGCTGTGTACACAGACTTTCGAAAAGCTTTTGATAAGGTGGATCATGAGCTGCTTCTCAAAAAGTTGGCGTATAATGGCATACGTGGCGATTTACTTCGCTGGTTTGCATCATATGTAGCAAACAGTTCGCAAAGAGTTGTGATTAAGGGCTATCGGTCTAATTCAATCAACGTCTCTTCTGGTGTGCCACAAGGCTCTATTTTAGGTCCTCTTCTTTTTGTTATTTTTATCAATGACGTTTGGAGTTGTTTCTTGCACTCAAAATTTTTGCTGTATGCAGATGATCTTAAAATTTACAGAACAATTCGCAACCATGCTGACTCTTTGTTACTTCAAGAGGACCTTAATCGATTTTCTGTTTACTGTGCAAAAAACAAAATCCAATTAAGTACATCTAAATGTGTATGTATTACATTTACCAAGAACAAAAATATTATAAAGAGCACTTACGCATTAGATAACACTGCACTGCATAGAGTAATGTCAGTGAAGGATCTTGGAATACTATTGGATACTAAACTTCACCTTGATCAGCATATTCAAAAAATTGTTAACAACGCTTACCGTATGTATGGTTTTGTTATGAGATCTACTACTGACTTTAAGCGCACAGATACCTATATACATTGTACAAGTCACTAATTAGGTCACAACTCGAATACGCTGTACTAATCTGGAATCCTCTCTATCAAAAATACATAGAAAGCTTAGAAAATGTCCAGCGTAAATTCCTCAAAGCCCTACATAATCGGTGTCACCATGACATTATTGCTCCTAATTCACGCCATAAGAATGTTGAGCTGTTAAACTTAAAGTCTAGACGCCTTTTCCTAGAAACTATGTTTCTCTATGACTTGTGTAATAACAGATATGATTGCATAGACCTCACTAATAAGTTAAGCTACGTCGTTCCGAGAACTGTCATTGGACGACAGGTGCGCACACGTCCACTTTTTGCCATTTCCTCCTGCCGCACTAACGCTGGAGTTCGCGCACCTCTTCGTCGTATAGCTAATAATTTTAACACTATGTTCACAAATTTAGATTTGTTTACATTGTCTGCTAATAAGTTTAGAAGCTCATTGATAAAATTAATTACTGACTCAAATTTTTAGTTGTTTTGATTTGTTCTTTTTCTATTGTTGTTTAAAAATAGTGTTTCTGCTCCTTTAATAAAAAAAAAATTGTCTTAAGATTTTGCCTTTTATGTCTCACTCGTGTGCAAATAGTTCCATAATAATTTTGTAGTATTTAAGATGTGGATAACGTCGTGAGCTACACATATGTAATGTCTTTTTTTTCTCACTACCTGTTTATTACGATGTTTGTGTAGCTGTTTGTTTTCCCGAAATAAATAAATAAATAAATAAATAAGGTAGTAAAAGATATGTCTTTCTAGGCCATCCATTCCCAGCGTTTCCACTCACATCTGCTTTGTAAATCAATACCTTTTGCTAATCACCTTTCATTCGCAATGTATCCCCTGTTTCTAAATACAACGTGTCCCAGAATTAACGCACAACATCTTAAGAGGTCATTGTACGCATCATTATGAACAACTTTTACTATTGGACCAACCCTGAAATCGCGAAACAAAAATCAGCTGTTCCCTACATTTATGTTCGCACAACTCGTCAAAATGTAGGGAACAGCTGATATTTTTTCGCGATTTCAGGGTTGGTCCAATAGTAAAAGTGGTTTATAATGATGAGTACAATGACCCTTTAAGAGGTTGTGCGTTATTTAAGTTACACCTTGTATACGATTTTATTATTATTATTATTATTCATTCAGCTCAATAATTCCCCCTAGAGTAAAAAAAGGCTAAAAGGAATTGCACTATTCCCCAGCTCACCGCGCAAGGTAATACGAATAAAAAAGAAAAACACCCATCAATCACACCACAGACTAAATAACCTCGGATTCACTGACCTCTATTAAACGGATTAGACCATACATTGACCGATTGACAGTGCATTTTCCCGCCTTTTTGCGTTCTATCGAGTCTATGCGTGTTTAGGGTTGACAAATGAAAAATTTAATCGTTATTTTTATTTTATGATATGACTAGCATCCGCCCGTAACTTCGTTTGCGTAGAATTCGGAATTCCCACCGTTTAAAAATATGTTCCTTAAATAATGTGGTTAATGTAATTGGTTTATTTATATGTATAGGAAGATAGATTATGTAGGCTTAATACATTCGTGTCTGTGAAACCATGGAAATACACATACAACATTTCAACACAATCGGTGAAGCCGTTTAGTAGTTGACATACTGACAGCAGCGCCACCTGCCGGGTCCAATTGTATTTTTAAAATAATCCAGTACAGTACAAAAAATTTCACGTGAACGAAGTTGCGTACAGCTAGTTCCTTATAAGGGTTAAGAATTCAGTTATTTGGAACTACAGACAGTGGTAGGTATTATGATATAAAATTCAAATAAGTTAAGAGTTTCGGACAACACCTTCGTCATCATCAGACGCCCTCTCTGAGAGAGGCAGTGGGTCGTCGTAATCCACCACGCGGGTCCAATGCGGTTTGGTGGATGTCACATGTCTTTTTTTTTTATACAACGTGTAACGTTAAATGCACAAAACCTGAAAATAGTTTGATCAGAATAACGAGCAGAATTAATTGAACCACTTTTTAATATAGGTCACATTTTTCAAAAAATCTTCATTAAGCACGTTGCCGTGTCTATTTATTAATAGGTCAAGCAACCCAATGTCAGCGCGGCGCAGCGTCCCGGTGACGACTCCTCCCTCGGTAAAGCGTTGTCGCAGACGCAAGAAACGATCAGAATGACCAGTAAAACTAAAACAGCACATAAAACCTTTACAATTTTTTTAATGACTTATTTTCTCTCTGAAATAGGTCAATTGAATAAAAAATCAGTTGGGGTGTCTGAGGTTTTGCGCATTTAACGTTACACGTTGTATATATTTTGTTTTTAACATACCTAACAAACCATCACGGATTTAACAGAGGTATGTCCCTTGGACATGCCGGGAAAAACGGTGAAGCTTAAACATTGTGGCTAACGAAGTAACTACGTCTACCTCTCAGTGTTAAGAGCATTATTGATGAAATAATCTGCAAAGTTATGAATGCCTGCTAAAAAAATATTTAACGAGCAATAGTATTTTCCGATAAAACAGCAAATAAAACTTAGTTTTCACGAGCAACCACGGACGTAGCTGTTTCCTCCTCCTTGAAAAGGTGTTAAACCAAATTGAACATAATTCGCCGTTTAAGGCTATACATAAATGTACACGGAGAGAAAATTCTTAGAAAAATTACTGTGCTCGTCACTGTAAAGTGAGTACAAGTGACATCTACAGAAAATTTTCTGACTGAGATTGGAAAAAATTCACTATTCGTCCAATAAATTTTACTGTACAGCATAAGAATTTTTACTCTGCTAGCATGGTAATTTTTCAATTACCACTCAAATGCACTCAGATTATGAGACAGCACAGTATTTTTTCTAATATTTTTCTCTCCGTGTAGGCAACACTTTTTACAAGTTAAAAACCTCGTAATATAATATTATGTGGTAGTAAATAGGTCGCCCACATTGTTGTTCATCAAGATCCAACCAAAAGACGTCAATTACTGGACATAGGCCTCCTACAAGCGTCTGCAGCGACCGGTCTTGTACTTCCCGCTTCCAGCGGATTCCTGAAACCTTTATAAAGTCGTCGGGAGATATCATTCGTCATTACTGCTTGTATACAACGTGTAACGTTAAATGCGCAAAACCTGAAAATAGTTTGATCAGAATAACGAGCAGAATTAACTGAACCATTTTTTAATATAGGTCACATTTTTCAAAAAATCACTGACCGTTCAACTTTCTCGTTTTTTTTTTTTTAATTATCTGTAAGAACCGAAAACGGTCTACCCTACTTACTGTTGTGCAGTCCGAAGCCTGAAAGTCTGAGAACCATGAGTGTTATTTCCAAGTATAGTTACCCATTTAAGAAAGAAAAAAAATGATTTTGTTTTTTTAAAATTTTCTGGGTTGTGGAGGTCAGATAGGCAGTCACTCCATGCAAAATACTGGTATTCAGCTGCGTCTGGTTAGACTGGAAGTGGACCCCAAACATAGTCGCAAATGGTGATTGTGTTTTATTCGAAATTTTTATATTAAAAAAAAAAATGACAATTCTGAAAAAATTCCAACCCTATTCTAACCAGCATACTACTTATAACAGTATTTACCAATAAAAACGTAGTTCCCTTTGTCGCGTTGCACCGACGAAGCTAAATTGCGCCCTAACAAAAAATTTGCCATCGATAATGTTTATACCGAAGATCTACTTCGAACAGACGAGCGGAGATGGCCACATCGAGTTTTAGAATTACAATAAATATGTAGAGCGTTGTCTCTGTCGCTTATTCCTAGTCTCTAATGCGCGATGTGCCATATTTACGCTAGGGCATTGCACTACAAGAAGAATAATATCTCGTAATTCATGAGCTTGGCATTCTTAGGAGCGTCATTTCATTAACTATGCTGATTGTAGTTAATTTTCATAATTTATAGTGAAAGTGTTTTCATCCTCAAAAACGATGCGTATTTGTGGGTCGGGAGTCTGGATTGGGGGCTGCACCCTAATTGCGTAGCACGCTATCAATAATAATCTGTTTATAATCAAAGATCCATTCATTTGTTCGAAAAATCTGTCTGCTCAACAACGTAAATAACGCAATGAATGTTGTTGAACTGTCAAAATGAATGCAATTCCTACTGCTAATCATCATCTGCCTAGTATTTTCCAACTATATATAGACTATATATAGACTGGAAGCCGACCCCAACGGTCGGCTTCCAGTCTAACCGGATGCAGCTGAATACCAGTATTTTACATGGAGCGACTGCCTATCTGACCACCACTACCCAGTTACTGTGTAATACGATGCCCCTTGGTAAGACTGGTTGTCAGACTTTCGGGCTACTGACGACCCGTAACGACTGTCAAAGATTCACGAATGACAGCCGGGACCAACGGCTTAACGTGCTTTCCGAGGCACGGAGGGGTCTTGGCATGCGAAGATGGTCACTCATCCACGGAGCAAACGCGGCAAGCGTAGCTTAACTTGATCGATCGACCCGTGCGCCTGTTATTACTTAGCCCAAGTTACGCAATTACCCCAATGGTTGATGGCAATATGCTCGCTCCCTATTACATGAGAAAAATGTATGTGCCAGCACATCAAGCTACTACAATCTGTCAAATTACTTTAATCGATTTTCAACTTTATCGCTAAAGCATAAGGTTCAAGGTTGATTAGGAAAATTTGACAGTTCCGGGTAGCTTGATGTGCTGGCGTCTGTACTATAGACCTCTGCCTCCACCCCTTTAAGGCGTAATGTTTTGTTTTGTGGAAACATTTTATATACAGGTTTATTAATATATACAACGTGTAACGTTAAATGCGCAAAACCTCAGACACTCCAACTGATTTTTAATTCAATTGACCTATTTTAGAGAGAAAATAAGTCATTAAAAAAATTGTAAAGGTTTTATGTGCTGTTTTAATTTTACTGGCCATTCTGATCGTTTATTGCGTCTGCGACGACGCTTTATCGAGGGAGGAGTCGTCATCGGGCCGCTGCGCCGCGCTGAAATTGGCTTGTTTGACCTATTAATAAATAGACACGGCAACGTTTTTAATAAAGATTTTTTGAAAAATGTGACCAATATTAAAAAGTGGTTCAATTAATTCTGCTCGTTATTCTGATCAAACTATTTTCAGGTTTTGCGCATTTACGAGTAACGTTACACGTTGAAGAGGCTTACACTTTGTATGTAGAATCTTCTAAAGAATGAACCTTTTAGACTTTTCTATGTAACGAAGTTGCGTTCGCACATCGATCGCCGGCGTTAAAAAAACTAAGGCATTTCGCTCATTGGCGTCGTGGTTGAAAAAATGATCGGTAATTGTGTGTTAAAGGTTGTGTACAGTACACTTACGTATATGGTTAAGGAGAAGGCTTTTTGTTGAGGATAGTTCTTATGTTGAGGTTATCCAGGTTTCCTATGCCTGACATTAAAAAAAAAAATATTTTCGTTGCCAAGACTGTATCTATACTGGATGATTTTTGTACAGTCTCCAAATTTTTACAGGGTGTTGTACCCACGAATATGAACAACTTTCATCATGGGACCAACTCTGAAATCACGACAAAAAAAATCAGCTGTTTATAACAAAAGTTCAATACCTACCTACTTGATCAAAATGTATGAAACAACTGATTTTTTTTCGTGATCTAAATAATAATTTAGCCACAGGCCCCTCCTTTTGTTGTCAAAAGTTGTATAGCAATATAATAAAAAAAGTGTTTGTTTGACTTTGCCTCTAAAGTTTCCTTATATCTTGTTTTCAGGAGGTGTCACTCCCACTTCGTCCAAGATTGTCAGGGAAGGTGAAACCACATCCACGGAACTGATATTTGAGTGAGTACCTACGCTTTGCTTTTAACCAAAACCTACCACTACAAAAATAATTTGAGTTCCTCGCTGGTACAGTCCTCGTTAGCGCGACTTTCCTGTGTGTGAGATCCTGGTTTCAATCCCCGGGCTTGGCAAAAGGATTTTTTTTCTTGTTTTTTTTTTTTTCTTAAGGATTTTTCAGTGCCAGCCGAGACTCTTACTTTGTTGAGCTCTTTCGATCCAGGGCTAAAGTCGACCACGGGTCATTTGTTTTCAGAACTTTTACCCCTTTATGGGACAGAAGATCTTGGCTCGTATGTTCAAAATAAAACACTGGGGTATTAAAACGAATAATCATTCAAAATTCTTGAGATACTTTTTTTTTATTACTTAAAAAAGTTCTGGTGTCAACATTTTGGACACTGCCCCTTCTCATTTATGAAATTGTGCAAAACATGGTGCAATGCATAATGGTACTTTGCATTTGACACACTCTACTTTTCTCTCATTTCCAAGAGTTTTACTGCTGCATTTGTCTAACGTTTAGTTTAGCCGCGAAAATTCAAAATGTGTGGTGTCTAATATATGGACAGAGTCCCATTCTCCACTCGTGCGTTTACGCCAGCTGATTCAGTTCGCTGTCAAAAACTGCGCATTCGATTCGGTCCAATTTAATGCCAATTTCTGAGATGTCGTAGTTTTTAGTGAATGTGTAGAAATCGCGCGATTTCGGCCGGGAGCACTGTAACAGCGCGAAAAGAGACGTAACGCTTGATTGGATAAAGGGTTTTAACATAATCAATATACAACGTGTAACGTTAAATGCGCAAAACCTCAGACACCCCAACTGATGTTTAATTCAATTGGCCTATTTTACAGAGAAAATAAGTCATTAAAAAAATTGTGAAGGTTGAATGTGCTGTTTTAGTTTTACTGGCCATTCTGATCGTTTCTTGCGTCTTTGACGACGGTTTATCGAGGGAGGAGTCGTCACCGGGCCGCTGCGCCGCGCTGACATTGAGTTGCTTGGCCTATTAATAAATAGACACGGCAACGTTTTTAATGAAGATTTTTTGAAAAATATGTCCTATACTAAAAAGTGGTTCAATTAATCCTGCTCGTTATTCTGATCAAACTATTTTCAGGTTTTGCGCATGTAACGTTACACGTTGTATATTATAAAAGAAAGTGTACAATGTGCGTGCCGCTAAAACTCAGGGGCCGTATTATGAAGTATTAATGCCATCATGATTCCAGTGCGAAAAAGGGATGGTGCTATCGGTCATGTATAGCTCCGTCTTTCTCTTACGCTGGAATCATGATGGCGCTAAACGGTCATAATACGGCACCAGAAATGAGTCCCGGTACGATCAAGGGAGTCTATGGTGTGGTAACGCTATATCTCCTGTCCATGAAGAATTTTGCCGTTTTTACCTGAAGGGCATGCTTTTGAAGATATAAGGACTGGGAATTTCGCCCTCTAGAAATTTCTAGAATAGTCCAGAACATTCGAGAGTATTCGAGAGCATTCCACAACATTCCAGAATATTCTGGAATGCTATAGAATGTTCCTGAGCGAAGCCGGGTACTCCAGCTAATAATAAATAAACAACTACAGTTTAAGATAACAAATGGATCTCTGACTAAGACTTCGAGTAATGTAGGCTTCATGTTAAGTTACCACATACCTAAAGGTCACAGCTCGCCTCCTGCGGCTAGTATTCTTTATATGGACTTGTATGGGTATGCGCTCACTACATCAACTCCGTAGCGTCACCGGATCGCCTCGGTCGTAAGCCCTCCACGCGCGGACGGCGGGTGGACCACTCGGTGACAACTCGCTACTCGCATGCTTGCCTTGCGTTGACTGCGCATTGCCAACGCGCGGATCCCGAGTGGACCGCGTGCTGCCCGCGAATGATTCACGCGAGGACAATACGTTGGCAATTTATTTATTTTTATTTATTTATTTCTTTATTTCAGGCAACTAAGGCCTATTGAAAAAACAATACATACTACTACAAACAAAGTTATAAACGAATACATACAAAATTACCACAAATACAATACTATAATAATATAACTTAAAAATACTATAAATAAATACAACATATCACAACTTATACTACCAATGCGCCGCTCCCCACCCTCCCTTCATTCAATTCACGGTTTGTAAAATTTGACATTACGAAACACACGTGTAGACCTAGTGCCAATTGTTAATAGACTACTCGAAAATTCGTGGACCAAGCGACGTCCACTCGTTGACCACGCGGCGTTCACTCGTTGACCGCACGGGGTCCACTGGTTGACGACGCGAGGTCCACTGTTTGACCGCGCGACGTTTATTTGTGATAACGCGGCGTCCACCCGTGGACCACCTGTCGACAACGAGTGGACGCCGTACGACGAGGAGGTGCGGGGTGGGTGCCGGGTGGCTCTAATGAGCTATGACCTTAAATATCAATTTAATCAATCTTCCAATGTTATGTTTCAGCTCAAATCACCAATTGCCTAAAATAAAAATGGGTCCGGATCTCAGAAGCGCCAGGAGACCTAAACAACTTATGAACAGGTAAGTTTTTTTGTACAGTTAATTTTTTTTTTGGGTACGGGGTCCATACAACATTACCCGTTGTCCTTTCACAGAAATTTTTAATAAAAGGAAAAAAGCATTTGCTTGAAATTGCTTTTTTTTTATTAAATAGCACCAGATCCTTTGTACACACATGTTTTTCTTGCCGTGAATCAAATCAAATCAAATCAAATCAAATCACTTTTATTTGTTAACACAGTTAAAGAAATACAGATCTTGAGTTTGGTGAACAGAACGCTATGTTATGCCAGGAGGCGTACAAATATGGTGTGCATCTAGCTCAATATTACGAATTTAATTTCAAAATAAAAAAAAAGATGTTTGAAAATCATGCATAATTAAGATTTCAAAATAAATTATAGCAATTATATAATATTATTTAAAAAGATTGAGTGATGTCAGATTTAAATGAGGAATTATTTAGTTACAAATGTCAAAAAATAAATCTAAATAAGTAAGTCAGAATAATTGAAAATGTCAAAAAATTATTAAATGTCAATATTAATAATAAATTTCAACTCCAAATTAATTAATCATTTAAGTTTTTTTTTTTTTTTTCTATAAAATAGAAACAGCATTATATTGAGCCATCATTGAAAAATTCATCCAGTGTGTAGTAACATTTGTCGCTAAGCAAGCTATTAAGTGCTTTTTTGAATTTTATTAATGGCATATTTTTAATGGCATCCGGTATTTTATTATAGATTTTTGGAGCGTTGCCGAAAAAGCTTTTACGCATTAACGCTGTTTTACATTTAACATTACATAGTTTGTTACAATATTGAGTACGCAATGGATTTCTTCTGACTGCCGATAAGCTGACAAATAGATGCGGGTTTTTTTTTACAAACAATGCAGTTTCCATTATATACATTGCTGGCAGTGTCAATATTTTTAGTTTTTTAAAATACGGAATACAACTGTCTGTCGTTTTTAGACCACACATAGACCTCACACAGCGTTTCTGCATCCTAAATACAACCTCCCTATTAGCCGACTGCCCCCAGAAAATGATACCGTACCGTAAAACAGAAGCTACCAGTCCATGGTATGCTATTTGTAATGTCTCAATATTAACCTTTTTTGAAAGTTGAAATAGTGCATACGCAGATTTACTTAGTCGTTTACATATAACGTCAGTATGAGTGTTCCAAGTCAATTTATTATCAATAGTTATTCCTAAAAATTTTGCACTATCAACTTCCTGAATTGTATGGTCTTTATAAGTGATATTAATGTTATTATTTTCACGACGCTGATGGTATTGCATGATGTTGGTTTTGCTTAGGTTAATTTTCAAATTATTATCATTAAGCCAGTTTATTATTTTAGTTAAAGATTCATTAATATCGTTTTCATAATTATTTATGTCATTGCATTCTATTATAGCAGTGCTGTCATCTGCAAAAAGAACCATCTTATGTTGAATTATTTTTGGGAGATCATTGATGTAAATCAGAAATAGAGGTGGTGCCAACACGCCACCTTGTGGTACGCCATATTTTATGGATCTTTGTTTTGAGTAGTATATAGTTTCTAACTTGGATTTGGGACATAATCTAGAGACTTCGGTGCATTGAACTCTATCAGTCAAATATGATTCTATCAATTTTAGGATATTTCCCCTTACGCCGTAGCCATATAACTTTTGTAGCAATCTCCCATGGTCAACATAATCAAAGGCTTTTGTCATATCAGTAAAAATAGTACAAATTGGATTATTTTTATCAACTGATGTCATAATATTACTAATTAAATCAAACAGTGCTAAGTCAATATTTATGTTTTTGCGAAAACCTTTCTGTTCATTGCAAAATAAGTTATATTTTTCAAAATATGTGTACATGGAGTTGTATATAACGTTCTCGAAAATTTTGGACAAGACGGAAATTTTTGCAATGGGTCTATAGTTTTTCATATTCGTTTTGTCACCTTTTTTATGTAAAGGTTTAATAATAACTTTTTTTAAGCTGTTTGGAAATATGCCATCAGCAATACAGAGGTTAATAATGTGAGCTAATGGCTGCGCTATATCTTCCTTTACATACTTTAGGACCTTAGTACAAACGCCATCCCAACCAACAGTATTCGTATTTTTTAGATTAGAGATAATTTTTATAATGTCATTTTTCGAAACCGGTGACATAAATAAAGATTGTGATGAAAGATTATCAAAAACATTACCATTAATCTTATCAGAATTTCCATTATTTTCAATTGTGTCAATAAAGTAATTATTAAATTCATTAGCGATGTCAATAGGGCGTGTAAAAGTCAAATTGTCTCTATTTATAGTCATAATTTGTTCCTGTGGTAAGCACGTTTTAGATTTATTAATAACTTGCCAAGCGGCTTTAGATTTATTCTGAGAAGAGCTTATAAAATAATTGTTTTGGGCTTTCTGAGTCAATTTTATAATTTTTTTTATAGAGAGTGGAGTATTTCCTTAGATTATTCTTATTTGTTGAGCTAGGGTCAAATCGATATTTCCAAAGTAAATGTCTTTGTTTCTGGCTGCATATTTTTATCCCTCGAGATATCCACTTAGTTTTTCTATTTAATTTGATAGTTACTATCTTTTCTGGAAAGCATAATTTATATAATAATAAGAAATCATCCATGAAGGCTTCAAAAGACACGTTTGCATCTTTAGCATTAAATATTTCTACGAAAGATAAACTGCCTAGGAGATTTTTAAATTTAATCAAATTATCTTCAGAGTAATCTTTCTTTTTACATTTCCAAAGTTGTAATTTGCAAGTTATTTTTATGGGCACTTTCAGTATTTGACATGTGTGATCCGAGAGGGCTAGATCTAAGATTTCAGCTTTACAGCCCCTCTTGTAACTATGTGCAAAATTATCGATGCAGGTATTACTACTGAGTCTTGTTGGTTTGTAAAGTGCTAGTTTTAAATTATATTGTAAGAGAAAATATTCAAATTCAAGAGTAATTTTATTTCTCTTTAATACGTCAATGTTAAAATCTACTGCAAGAATAACGTTTTTATTTGTCCCAGAACTAAGCCTTTTGAGTATGTTGTCCAATTTTTCATAAAATAATACATAATTATGTTTAGGCACCCTGTATATAGAAATAATAATAATGTTAATGTGAAAAAAATACGGTTTATTTGCCTCGTGTAGTGCACGGTCGTCAGTGGTGCCCCAGTGGTAACTTACGTGATATAGGTCGTGGGACTCGTGGGTTCGAATTCGAACCCAGGCAGAGACTTTCATCATCTGCCTAGCCTTTTCCCAACTATGTTGGGGTCGGCTTCCAGTCTAACCGGATGCAGCTGAATACCAGTATTTTACATGTAGCGACTGCCTATCTGACCTCCACAACCCAGTTACTGGGTAATACGATACCCCTTGGTAAGACTGGTTGTCAGACTTTCGGGCTACTGACGACCCGTAACGACAGTCAAAGATCCACGAATGACAGCCGGGACCAACGGCTTAACGTGCTTTCCGAGGCACGGAGGGGTCTTGGTATGTGAAAATGGTCACCCATCCACGGACCAACCGCGGCAAGCATAGCTTAACCTGATCGATCGACCCGTGCGGCTGTTATTACTTAGCCACAAGCCCCTCTCTCCCAGGCAGAGACTTTATCATGTGTAATTTATTTCATCACGACTGCTCTCAAACTGGTGAAGGAAAACATCGTGAGGAAACCGGGATGTCCTAGAGTCAAAAATTCGAAGACATCTGACTGTAAGGTGGATAGCTCACTCACTCTCACAGACAGGAGGTCTGCCGTGCGATTCTGTAACCATCTCACCGTGAAAGATTGGGTGAAGTGAGCGTGGAGTGGGCTGTCATTCGCTAGGGATTGACACTATTAAGTGCTCACTTCGCTTATGATTTCACGGTGAGATTTTTACAGAATCGACCGGCTGTGTCCAATAAGTGGGATTACCACTAGGCTGATTTTAAAATCTCTTTAGTAGAAATGTTATGAGAAAACAATGTTTGTTTACTATTTGTGCTGCTAGCGCATCTAGTGGTTGAAATTGGCAATGGCGCCGATTCTCATGTTCAAAAACTAAACTAAATTTGAGTTCAGTGCATATTTTTCTTTCTAATGCATTAAGAAAAGGACAGAAGATAAATATTAGTTTAGTCCTGTCAAATTAAGATACTCCA
The DNA here is from genome assembly GCA_949629135.1 of Eremobia ochroleuca. NCBI lineage: Eukaryota > Metazoa > Arthropoda > Insecta > Lepidoptera > Noctuidae > Eremobia > Eremobia ochroleuca. The sequence goes on from OX451412.1 coordinate 8,083,644, forward strand.
TAGACAAGTTTAGACGTGATTAATCAATTGGCTACTAAAAATACGTCTATTTATGTCAGGCGCCGACTAATCTGACAGGACTAAACTAATATTTTTCTTCTGTCCTTTTCATAATGAAATAGAAAGAAAAAGACGCACTAAACTTAAATATATTTTGTGAACAAAGGAATCGGTGCCAGCATAATCTCCTATTTGCTAAATAATCAACGTTTCTTTTCCAGACTAAAACCAACAACAACACACACACAAACAGCCTTGCCGACTCGAGAGCTAACAGAACCATACCTACCACTGATACCATTCATGCCACCGCATAAACCAGCCACCGACGCCCAAATAAAGTCCTTCCTTCTAAACACGGCCTTACAAAACGCCCTGACAGACTCCCTAAACCAGCTTACACAACAGAGAGGTGCTGTCAAAGTGACAGATATAAAAAAAGATGGCGCCGAAGAGTTTGCGAATAATAATGATGATGGGCCAAGAAGGAGGTTGCATAAATGTGACGTGGCTGGCTGTCATAAGGTGTATACTAAGAGTTCGCATCTCAAGGCGCATAAAAGGACACATACTGGTGAGTTTTTAACATACCACATTCCTCCAAACCGTATTTTCGGCCGTAGAGGCTAATCTCAACGGAGACTAGCCTTCGTCACGGTAGATAGTATAGTGCACAAGTGTGTGCGCAGAAGGGTGCACTCCATCTTACCTCACTCTCATAGTCCGATGGGACGGCAATCCGACACGACCGGAGAGAGACCAAGGCTTAACGTGCTTTCCGAAGCACGGGGGTATCACACCGCCAACTTCTAAACTTCGGCCTGTTTTTTTTTTTTTTTTTCCTTTGGCTTCGCACGGTTTGTGCATTCAGCCAGTGTCACGTTTTTATGTTGTATTACAAAGGAAACAAAGGTAGGGAAACGAAAAAGGATAACGGAATTAATTATACCGGGATTTAGTGATAGTATCTATAGGATCAGTATTTACAACGAATAGAGTAATGAGCTAAATATATACAATGACGAAAAGTTATAACTTAACATTATTAAAAGTAATGAAAGAGATTATACATTTATACACAGGAAAGCTATTTGTACAAAGTATTCGGGCTGTTACTAAGAATTTCCTAATAGAGAAACCCAATAAGGTGGCGTCCATTAATTACGTGAGGCGTTTTTAGAAATTTTCTGAACCCCATTATAGTGTAAATGTGTTGGATTTGGGTTCTCGGCAAATATCAGGTAACTTTTTTCTGTAATACGGAAAAAAATTACCTGATATTTGCCGAGACCCCCCTCCCCCCAATGTTAGATTAGGTGAGATTCGCCTCGACCCCCTCCCCCCTTAAACTTCTCACATAATTAATGGACGCCCCCTAACACGTTGCTCGACCTGGGAATTTAACCCCATGAGACCAACGGGGCATTCAAGTTACCATTAACATTATAATGATATGTTTCATTTATCGTTTATTTATTTAGTTCCTTATTTTATACATTTTCATTCAATCTCTTCGAAAATGAAACGATTGAATCATGATGATGTGAATTTCTTTGATGCAAATCACATTAGTAGCATTAGCATTCGCCTTTAAAATATTAGTATTATAAAGGCGAATGCTTGTGAGTGTGTGTGTGTTTGTATGTTTGTTATGATGAATGATAAATAATTTATTTTCTGTAAGTAGGTTTGTACAAACACTTTTACATATCAATCACATTTTTTTAAAACTAGATGAGGTCGGCGTTTCCTATCTGACTACTCTGAGAAGAAAGGCCGAAACAAACTCAGAGGTCTCTTTTAAAGTCCAGACATTATCTTGGTCAGATCATGTGAAAACCATGTAGACGCCTGAAATGGTCTTTTGAGTTGTTACTTCTTCACACTCAAACGGCTGAACGGATTTGGATGAAAATTGGCACAGAGATAGTTTATAACCAGGATTAACACATAGAATATTTTTATCCCGATATTCCTACGGGATCGACACTTATGCCGGTGAAACCACGGGGCGCAGCTATTTTAATATATTTATATATTTTAGGAGAAAAGCCGTACTCCTGCGGATGGGCAGGATGCGAATGGCGCTTCGCAAGATCTGATGAACTGACCCGGCATACTCGCAAACACACTGGACATCGACCGTTCACCTGCCCACTGTGCAGACGCTCCTTCGCAAGATCCGACCATCTTGGATTACATATGAGGAGACACTGAATTTACGTTTGTCAGAATTTTAGATAACTTTGTATCGTTTTTTTCATCCACAGCCCGACTTTACCCACTGTTTAGCTCCCATGTCTTGTTCCAATTTTTGTATAAGTAGACGGAGAGAAAAATCTTAGAAAAATTACTGTGCTGTCTCATAATCTGAGTGCATTTGAGTGGTAATGGAAAAATTACCATGCTAGCACAGTAAAAATTATTATGCTGTACAGTAAAATTTATTGGACAAATAGTGAATTTTTCCCAATCTCACTCAAAAAATTTTCTGTAGATGTCACTTGCACTCACTTTACAGTGACGAGCACAGTAATTTTTCTAAGAATTTTCTCTCCGTGTACAGAAAATTTATTGACAGTTGCAATGATATGCGCAAAACATTTTATCAGCTGTTCTAAGGGGTCGCTGCCCAAAAAATTCCAATGCCAGTGGTCTCTTTGGGATCCGTAGGCACCTGTCCCATCGCCGACGAGGAAGCGACTAGCTATCAACGATTTTCTAGCTCAAAAAAAAAAACAAAAGTTTTTAAGTCCTTTGTAAGTAAAAGAGATATACAACGTGTAACGTTAAATGCGCAAAACGTGAAATAGTTTGATCAGAATAACGAGCAGAATTAATTGAACCACTTTTTAATATAGGTCACATTTTTCAAAAAATCTTCATTAAAAACGTTGCCGTGTCTATTTATTAATAGGTCAAGCAAGCCAATGTCAGCGCGGCGCAGCGGCCCGGTGACGACTCCTCCCTCGGTAAAGCGTCGTCGCAGACGCAAGAAACGATCAGAATGGCCAGTAAAACTAAAACAGCACATAAAACCTTTACAATTTTTTAATGACTTTTTTTCTCTCTAAAATAGGTCAATTCAATTAAAAATCATTTGGGGTGTCTGAGGTTTTGCGCATTTAACGTTACACGTTGTATTAATAGTTGTTCATACCGTTCGTTCGACAAGAGTTATCAGAGAGAGTTCTAACTCAGTGACGACGCTCGCTTGGCGGGCAGAATACTTGCTGAGAGACTAACGCTCGGTACAGACGCCAGCACATCAAGCTACCCGAAACTATCAGATTTCAACTTTGAACCTTATGCTTTAGCGCTTAAGTTGAAAATCTATTAAAGAAATCTGACAGATTGTAGTAGCTTGATGTGCTGGCGTCTGTACATACGCATACCACCAAGTAAATCTTTCGCAGCCGTTGCGCACTCGCTGCTCTTCGCTCGCCAGCTCGTTTGCATTGATTTTAGCTATCGATTTATAGAGGTTCCATCCGAGGCCGCCATTTTGTTTTTAATTTTTATTCAGAGAGCAACTTAAAACCTTTTTAATTTGCTCTCTGAATCCGGAAAATAATTACAGACGTTGTTATTTTAAATCAGAACTAAGTACTTACGGGCATTAATATTGTGATCTGTTGCTCAAACGATATGAGAATAATTATGTTTTAATATATTTTATTGTAATTGCACGTGTTTTAGGCAATTTTTAGCACCTAGAGTTTGATACTGTGGGATTTCTGGAGTTGAGTTGGTAATATTTAGGAATTTGTATTTTTTTTATCTGGCAAGTGTAAACGCACATGTTTTTAGAGTGATCCTTATGACTGATATTTTCGATTAGTAAGCAATAAGCAGAATGTTATTTTTTTTTTTTAACAGTCGGTCAGTCTGCCGGCAGGAGTGAAAACTAAAACAGTTTTATGTCTAATAAATTGTAGTGTCAAACTTTAAAATGTCATTATTTGTAGATTAAAATATATACAACATTATTTTTAGTATATTGCAAACCTGAATATAGTTTATTCAAAATAAGTAACTGAATTGATTCCAATAATTTTTAGACCATGTTATATGTTGTCCCAAAAATATTTAAAAAAGGTAATAAGTTGGACACCGAGCGACACTAAGTACATATCCGCAATCATATGCGTACAACACAGGTCACAGCCGGTCGTCCGGCGGCGCGTGTTAAGTGGTAACCAACTTTTTGTACGGACAAGCAGGTAACATAACACGCTTATAACTTCGTGATATTTCATGATACAGTTTTGAAATTTTGTACATAGACTCTTTACATAAAAATACTAGAGACGTTTTTCGGGGTTGCCATGTGCTAAAAATAATGTTGTATATATATATACTTTCACGATTTTATTTCTTAAAAAATACAGGCTGTTGTTTTTTGAAAAATACAGGCTGTTTTCTCTAGAAAAACACAGGCTGTTATTTCTTGAAAGATACAGGAAGTTCTTTTGAAATACATAAAAACGAGATTTGAGAAAAGTCAATGTGCTTTCCCTCTATATGCCGTCTTTCTTTCTAGCCTGTATAATATATCTTTGTAACACAATTTGACAAAGTTTCTAGAGATTACCTACCAACACACGATCCCTGTTTATTATAATTATGTAAAGTGGCATTATCCTTAAACAATTAAGGCCAGTAACATTTATTATTTTAGTTCACACTAGTATACTTAGTTTTATTTTATTATATTTTGTACTTATATGTAAGTATGTGTTGGATGAAAAGAAAGAATTTCGCTCGAAGTACCTACGTAAGCTCCAAAGCTTTAAAAGTGGAAAGAGGGCATACAAATCTATGATGAATCAAAATAGAAAGGTAGTCCTATTTTTTCAGTGAATAGACTTATCAAAATGGTCTTAGTCTAAAGCAGATAAAAAAAAAAGTTGAATCTCGTTGAAATATTGACAGCGTCAACACTGACGCAGATAGTGCGAATTGACAATTCAACATGTGATTCTTTTTCTGTTTACTCATAAAAAAATGAACTCTAAACTTCGTTGGGTTTGAACTAGGCTGGCCATATATGACGCATGTCAAAAAACAACAATACACAAAACGACAACAACAACACGCAAACACGCAACAATACGCAAAAGCCACTTCTCAGTGGATCCCAAATGGCAGGAACCGACTGCGCGGCAGGCCCAGGAAGAGATGGAGGGAAGAACTGGACTCCTTCTTAAAAGATTTGCCAACAATCGCAGTAGACCGTCAAAAGTGGAAAGAGGGAAGGGAGGCATTTGTGCTGCAATGGGACAACACAGGCTTATAATAAAATAAATCGCTTTTCCAGTTGTCATTTCGCATCGGCATTCTCCTACCTCTCGACGGTTGAGAGACTTGAAAGAAAGAAAAAAGAAGTATTTATTGCGACTCGTACAAGATCACAAACTAAACTATACAAGTCAAAAATAAAAAATAAAAACAAATTATATTTTAAAAAAGTTACAAAAAGAAAAATGAAATAGGAAGTCCTTCACGAGACCAAAAGGCTCCTATCTCAGTGTCTGCGGCATTTGAAAAATATGCCTGGGTTAAGATCATTGAATGCGTCTTACAGATATATGAATAGTGGTTAGATTGTCAAAGGATGCTTTATAGCTGGATCTCTGATCAAGATATTATTTAATAGTAGGTGTCATTAAGTAACCGTAAACCATGAAAAACTAAAATTTTGAAACATGGAGAAAATATTAACTAAAAATAATTGTAATAAAAATACATGGTTGCGAAGTATTTTTTTTTAATATGTATAATAATGCTCAAAAATAGTTCCGTTACGTGTAAAAAAAATATTGAAATATACAGGGCAGTAGTGGCAATATTAGTGTTAATTAAAAAAATCCTATTTTTGTACTAAATAATATTTTTTCATATTTTTTTCAAACCTAGATTTTATAATAACTTGTTTTGTTTCAAATGTTTATGTACTTACTTAATTAGTTATAAGAAATAATAGATTTAAGTTTTCAGATATAATTAATTGATGTAGAATAATAAATAAGCAATAATATTTTGGGGCCAGTATTTCAGAAATTATTTAGGTTTAATGAAAAAAATATACATAAATAAAATAAGCGAATAAAAATATTTTCGGAAAATAAAAAGTTAGGATTTAATTGAAAACGTCCTGTGATTTTTGTAAACAGAAATTCCTTAAAAAATAATCTAAATCTTTATAGATTAAATTATTTTTGTACCTTTCTATATTAAATTATGATCTCAATTGGTTATTCCTCTCTCTAATCGTTTTATGTGAATTTGATCTCAAAAACAATAAACTAACATTTTTTTTTTCTGTAACTTAATATTTAATAAGTAATAAATCGAACGCACATGTGTATATCTTTTTTTCCGTTTGTTTTTATGTTGACTGCGTTAAAATAAATATTTAAAAAATTGTGACTGGTTAAGAGAAGTATTAAAAAAATGCGCGTAGATGCATGATTTTCTCGTTGAAATTGAATACTATTCGTTGGTTGGTATTGGTTGGTAATACCAATTAATTATTGGTTAAGATAGTTCGTTTTCTCTTCTACAATAATAACAAAGAGATTTTTTATTTATTTATCTATTTTAGCAATAATCGTTCTCCTAATGCATGTTTAGGCAAAAACTCGTGGAGAGCTGATTTGAGAGATCTAATTTGCAGATTCTGCTGTATATTCAACAGACTTTAAAATTCAATTCAAATCCATCGAAACAACTTTTCTCACATCACAAATATCATATACTGTTATAATAATAGAGTACATTTTTGTTAAATAAATGATAAATGATTTGAAATTGAAAGAAATGCCATAAAAATAAAGAAAAAACGACTGGATTTAATTTAATTTTCTACTGGAAACAAGTCTGAATATCTCTGAACTTCTACATCATTTTCACGTGGTATTTATACCAAAATAGTGTCCAATAACTGCTTAAACCATATCAATAAAAAAAAATATTGATACTTTGATTTTTTTTATAAAGAAAATAAGAGTACCTAATTATATATATATATCTAATGCGCCGGCGATGCGGGCTCGCCCTGGCTGGAGGCCTTAATTTACTGAGGCGTCCACAGGCAAGTCCGATCAAGCAGACGACAACCTCTTAGGTTGAACTGCGAGATGCCATTTATAAAAAAAAAGATGCGCACTCAGGACCGAAATGTAAGAGGGCTCTTAAAAAAATACAGAACATTCGAATTATCTCTTTTTAAATGCAAATAAACCAGTAGCTACATCATTTTAAACTATTAATATAATTAAACACGCATTTTGACGGCCAGTAAGCGTTAATGCAAACTTTATTATCATTAAATAATTACTAAAAATAAGATTTTAATTTTTATATTTTACTATTATTTTAATTTTATAGATATTAGATCTTTTGTAGGTGTAAAATGGTTAATATAAACATAATGACAGGGACATCGACGCTCAGACGGTTACCATGGATTCAGTACATGATTCTGGTCACCCCTGGATTGTACTTCGCCGTTAAAAAAAAAAATGTTGTTTCCTACAAAAGTGCAATACTTACGCGGTCAAAATGTATGGAATGCCTAATTTTTTGTATCAGGTTATACGTCGAAGTCCCTGCGATCCTGTATTTTTGTGAATAAAGAAATCTTCCAATAATATTATTTGTAAAATTTTTTAACTAACAAATTGTCAAACGCAAATTGCCGGCTCACTACGGGTCGGGGGACTTTTGTTTCCTAAGAAAGCGGTGAAGGGTCACACCATAACGGCTGTCCAAATACAGAGCGTTTTTTGACACTTTATTTGGCAATAAATACAAAATGACAAATGAGATGAAATGAGGTGAAAATGACAGATTTTCATGACGGCCGTTATAATATGATGGAGCCACTTTTAAAGGAAACGAAAGCTTGACACTCTCATGTGTATTCTACTCCGTGTACAACTACACTGTATGATTTGAATAGTTTTTTTTTGTTTTCACTTTGGGCACAATAATGAGTGAAAAGGAAGTAACTAGCACTGGGAAAAATATTATATATTTAATTTTGTGTTTTATGATAATTTACTTATATAATATTTGTTATATTACTGTCTGCATAAGCTAAAAAACGAGCGTGTTAATATTTTTCAAAAAAAAGCTATGTATACATTTTTTTTTTCTAAAGATTGCTTTAAAAACGTGTTTATAATCTAAAGATCATCAGGTATAATTCAGTATTTTAAGGGTTAAAAATTATTATCACCCTGTATAATGTCACCGCTCTTACTTAGAATTTAAACCTTATGGTGCTGGAACAAGGTTCTATATTATATGAAGCATATATTTGTTTATCTCGTTTTTTTATTATCATAATAAAATTGTGAAAAATATTTAGCTTTTTATTTTCATCTGTTTAGTTGCTGTTACTCTTAGCCTGCATTACCCTACTGCTGGGCTATGACCTCTCCCCATGACTTACAGCTCTTTCGATCCAGGGCTAAATCTGGACCACTGGGTCCGTACTATGACGTGTTAATGCCATCGTTGTTCCAGTGTAAGACAGAGATACAGCTATACAGGATGAATAGCGCTATCTCTTTTTCACAACGGACCAACGATGGCATTAACACGTCATAGTACGGACCCTGGTCTTTTATTTTGTCCAGCTCGTCTCACCATCTTTTACGAGGTCTGACGCGACGTCTTGCGTTTCTCAAAAAGCCGCTAAGCTGAAGTGAGACTGGGTTGGCCACGTCTGCCGTATACCCAATGAGCTGTGGCCCAAAATAACCACTACGTGGAACCCTGACACAGATAGTTGCTGTAAACAATGCAAAAAATTTCAAGATTGAAAGTGCATCAGACCGCCTGTAAGGATGCGTTTCCACAGAAGCGGAGCTGCGCGGAGCGGAGCGGAGACGTGTAGGAATCGTCCAATCATAGACGAGACGAGTGACGCGATGAGGATTTCAACCATTGTGATTAGTCGATTCCTGCACGTCTCTGCTCCGCCTCGCCCAGCTCCGCTTCTGTGGAAACGCACCCTAAAGCGCCACTTAGAGGCGAATTCCACAAGGAACGCGACGGCTCGCGTCGATTGTTTTAAACATTAAGAACTCACGTGATTATTCGCGCCAGCCGTACGATTCTGTAACCATCTCACCGTGAAAACTTGCGTGAAGTGAGTCAATCCGCATGACGCACAGCTCACTCTAAGCTCACTTCACCTTAGTTATCACGGTGAGATTTTTCCAGAATCGACCGGCAGTTTGAAAACTCCATAAAAGTTAGTTTTAACACAGTTGGCAGGAGCTAATTTCGTTCCGCATCCCGCGCGGGTTTCGCTTTAGGGTCAGTGCGTCGTCTTAGGCTACGGACACGATCACAGCGGGCGCGGAGCGGCGCCGGGAGGAGCGGCGTGGCAAGGCAGACGCGGTCTCGGAGCCAGCGGGCAGATCGCGCGGCGTTAGAGCGGCGTAGTGTTGTGGTATGAGAAATTAGTGCCTTTGTTCGCGAACGAAATGTCTATAAAATGCACAACACTACGTCAATGCAGACGCGCGGGCACCACTAGACTGGTGCGCATCGCTCGTACGCCGCTCCCCGCACCGCTGTCTTCGACGCCGAATGCAGTGAAATGCATTGCCTCCGCCGCCGCCGCCCCGCGCCCGCTGACTTCGTGTCCGTAGCCTTAGGAGCGCAGTTTGGAGTCTTATGACATGGCCTTAAAGCCCATGTCTTCGCCCACGGCTATTGCATTATATCATCTCACGAAACTGGTACTTTACTGATAGTTAGTTAGTTACCAAGTGCTTACACGCTGCGAATGTGTGCGTGAAGACAACACACGCACACTTCAGGCAGGCGTGTTGGTCTAGTGGTCAGTGGCCCTGACTGCTATGCGCAAGGTCGTGGGTTCGATTCCCACCTAGGACAAATGTTTGTGTGATGAGCACGATCATTCGTTCTTTGTCTGGGTGTAATTTATCTATAATATGTATGTATTTAGAAATATATATGTATGTTTATCAGTTGTCTAGTACTCATAGCACAAGCTCTGCTTAGTTTGGGACTAGATGGCGTTGTGTGAAAGTAATGGAATATTATTATTATTATTATACATACTTCCGACTTCGCCGGTGTCTCGGACAGTACCCAGAGCTCACAGCATGTTTCTACCCTTGTTTACCACAAGTAAAGCGCGTGTCGCTTGAGACAAAAAAAATAAAAAAAATAAAAAATAAATGTACTATACAAGCCAATAATTGCCCAGTTTTCTGTTCATAGGGATACTACAAATTTTCTCAGGCGTTCAATGCCGTTAGCTTCTGTATGGCAATAGAATCGTAGTGCCGGTGACACGTGACACGCTTGGTTTGTATGGAAAGTGTTGACAATTCCGCCTTTCGCAGCAGCGGCAGAGGCGTCTCCGTGCTGTGAACTGCTCCGTTCTATCCTTTAGCATAATTTTTCCAACACCATGAAGACGAACTCTTTCGAAGAATTTCAGGAAGATTTTTATTTTTTCAAAATTCTTGACCGACCGCTCTGACTCACTTCATTCTGTCAACGAAAAAAAAAATGTCAAAAAATGTTGGTGCAAAATTAAAAATTCTGTGTAATTATTTCCATTTATAAAATGAAGATATTGTAACAAAAAAAAATTTAAAACTATGGCGTAAGTATCTTCTGAATTCTTTTCACGATAATTATAATGTTTAATGAAGAAGGAAGGGGAGGTGTCGGTGTCGCGTTGATGACGAAGAATGAGAAGAATGCTCGCGAATTAGCACAATGCATGGTACCTGCAATTGTTTTATCTCACGAAGCTACTCGCGCTTTACTTGTAGTAATCAAGGGTACAAACACGCTGTGCGTTAAGCGCAGGATCTCTCGCTAACTCGATACCGTCCGGCATAGAATCAAAGTGGTCGACATAGCTCACAGAATAAGCAAGCTGTATTGCTATTCTATGTATAAAAATCTCACCGTGAGAACTTAGGTGAAGTGAGCGTGAAGTGAGATTCAGTAAACTAATGCTAGGGATTAACACTATTGACTGCTCACTTCACCTATGATTTCACGGTGAGATTTTTACAGAATCGACCGGCTGTACTGTAGGCAATGTGTCAGCCATGTTTGCCGTAGAACCGATGACCACGAATCAGCAAACGTAAGAAAGGTGGGGCAACGTCCTTCGCAGGATGGCTGGTATCAACTGGATGAGAGTTGCCGAGAATCGAGCTGAATGGCGTGCAATTGGAGAGGCCTATGTCCAGCAATGGACTGCTGTAGACAGATGATGAATTAAGTAATAATAACCCAGGTAGCAATATTTCGTCATGACGACGTCCGTTCACGGTCATTTTCGACGTAAAAGACGTCCCACAGGCGTACTAAATAACGGCCTAATGTCAGGTCCTCACTGAATTGACGCTAAATCGACGTCACCAGAACGTTCCGTTAGGTACCAGACGTTAAAATGACGCCAGTGTGACGTACTTATTCGACGAATAAACTACCGACCCTAAAATGACCTTGGGATGACGTAGCAGACGTCATTATGCTACCTGGGAAATGTGATTTTACATACTTGTAGTTGCGAGTTATGTGAGCACTGTCAGAGCCCTGTGTCCATAGAGGATAAGATCACTATACGCGAGGGCTTCAGCTACCACAAGAGATGTCACAAGTGCTGTGAGTACATTTTTCCTTTTTCCTGTACTCGACGAAAGTAAAAGAGGTAAGTATTTACCAAAAGTGAAATAGTACTATTCCAAAATTATCGGATGAAAGTGTAAACAAACCCTGTTTAAGTTCAATTCTTACGCACTCACTAAAGGGAACAATGAATACATGTATCTGTATTTAGAACCGTTAATTCTCCAACTGCAAAAGGTTTGTAATCGCAAATAAAATAATTATGTAATAAAACTATAAATTAACGGTTTTCGGACTTTTCCTTCGCTCGTGCTGTGTGTACTTGCTTTTTGCCAATTTTCATGATTCTAGGTCAACAGGAAGTAAAAAATTGGTTGATTTATTTTCGAGTAGGTAACAAAATATGTTGCATATAAAGCCATAAAATATGTTGCATATATACAACGTGTAACGTTAAATGCGCCAAACCTGAAAATAGTTTGATCAGAATAACGAGCAGAATTAATTAAACCACTTTTTAATATAACTAGGTCACATTTTTCAAAAACACGTCATTAAAAACGTTGCCGTGTCTATTTATTAACAGGTCAAGCAACCCAATGTCAGCGCGCTCCCTCGATAAAGCGTCGTCGCAGACGCAAGAAACGATCAGAATGGCCAGTAAAACTAAAACAGCAAATAAAACTTTTACAATTTTTTTTAATGACTTATTTTCTCTCTGAAATAGGTCAATTGAATTAAAAATAAGTTGGGGTGTCTGAGGTTTTGCGCATTTAACGTTACACGTTGTATAGGGGGGGGGTAAGGGTTCAGCCGGTCGATTCTGTTAGAATCTCGCCGTGAGAAGTTAGGTGAAGTGAGCTGTCATTCCATCTCACTTCACCCAAGTTATCACGGTGAGATTTTTATAGAATAGCACTACAGTCGTGCGATTCTGTAACCATCTCACCGTGAAAGCATGAGTGAAGTGAGCGTGGAGTGAGCTGTCATTCGCTAGGGATTAACACTATTAAGTGCTCACTTCACTTATGATTTCATGGTGAGATTTTTACAGAATCGACCGGCTGGGGTATTTTTCCTTTTGAGATACGGAACCCTAAAATTTAAGGTAAATCAAAAGTTGTATTCGACTGATTGTGACTGAAATTAGAATGCGAATGTTCTTAAAATACGGGAATTGTACCACAGACATTACATTGCTCTCATCTATGCAAATAATAGATCGAAGTATCTGTTTTATCTGCCAAGCCTTTTCGTCTTTTGGGGTCGGCTGAACCAGATGCAGTTGAATTACAGTATTTTACATGGAGCGACTGTCTATCTGACCTCCAAAACCGAGTTACTGGGTAATACGACCCCTTGGTAAGACTGGTTGTCAGACTTTCGAGCTGCTGACGGTCCGTAACGACTGTCAAAGACTCACGAATGACTTCGAATGTCTGCTTTTAGATGTGTGCAGCGAAACCAACCTCCTGAATGCAGAGGTGTTCAAGGGGGTGATATTTTGCTCCAGCTGTGCTCAGAGAATATTCCAAGGATGCTCCACAGCTCGCAGGACCAAGACCATGAACACCGGTAGGGGTAGGAGGACCAGGTCCAAGTCGCACAGGTACCTAACCTGCATCGGCAATTTTGTTTCCAATAATGCAAATAAATATGTGTTTTTCAAAAAGTAACTAATGCACGCATATCAAGTTCAGTTTGCGCTACAACTTCAAATATTTTTATGACATTTCAAATAGTTCTAGTCATTCAAAAATCAACTTATTTTACAACCATATAAAGTTGATATTTGTTAAAGTGGAACCGCCAGTTTATTACCATTTTCTTTATCATCTGCTTATAAAGGGTGTCTCAGTAAGAGTGCACTTTTTCATTTTAAAACAAAAACCAGTATTTTATGACAGAGTTGTGATATTTTTAATGTATTGTAAAGAAGACGTGTTCCGATTAAGTATGGAATAAAATATCCGGCAAATGACCCCCACGGTTCCGATGACAGGCCATTACTCTTTTCATGAAATTTTCCATGACTTGCACAGAGATGTGGCTGTATCTCACCGATGACGCGTTGGATTTCCGATTTGAGCTCAGGAATTGTTTCGGGTTTATTCGCATATACCCGAGATTTCACAAAACCCCAAAGGAAAAAATCGCACGGCGTTAAATCGCACGATCTAATTCTCGGCTAAAAATTTGGCGAAGGTTGCGAGCGGTTTCAGCGTAACTTTCCCCATTTTTGTAATGAGTTTTCACAATTATAACGCGTTGATCTTTCGAAAAGCTCTCCATTTTTAATAATCGGAATAAACAGAGGTCACAGCTGTCAAATTTCAGAGTTGCAACTTGCATGAAAAAAAAAATATTCCAATTTTAAAAAGTGCACTCTTACTGAGACACCCTTTATATATCATATGCTTTATACTTATATCGTAAGACATGTCTGGTATTAAAGCCGGTGCAGCATCCTAGATTATGGCAGCCCTAGTCTCGTCAGATCGTTTTGGTGTTCTTTCGATGTCACATGTTTGGGCTACCACTTGCATATGTTTGCCGCAAATGATCATAATATCGTCGTTGCCAAATCAAAACCTTGCATGTGTTCCTTTGGTAATTTTTCTATTATCTTCGCAAACGATAGACATTTGGTTCCTCTTTATTTTCCAATTACTCTGATGTGCATATCATGTTTAATTTGAATTTGGTTTAACACCCTTCCATACATATGTTATCCATAAAGTGTTTTTTTTTTTTCGATTTTCTCAAAAGTACCATCTGTGCACATACAAGGTCTTGATTTGGCAACGACGAGATATCTTTGCTGTCATCTTGATTACAGATATAATGTATGCACGTGACTTTACATGGTGAAATTACATAACAGTTTTGTACTGGACACAAACAAACTGGTGATATGTGATCAATTCTTATGCCATCTCTGTACCTATACATAATCAGCTTCTAATTTTCCCACTGCTGGTACACAAAAAATCAGGAATTAAATTATCCGGAAAAGAACCGGAGTTACCGACATAGCTTGCACAGTAAGCAAACTGAAGTGGCAGTGGGCTGGCCATGTCAGTCGAAGGGCCGATGGCCGGTGGAGCAGACGAGTCCTGGAGTGGAGACCGCGTATCGGCAAGCGTAGTGTGGGACGCCCCCCAACTAGATGGACGGACGACCTAAAGAAGGTGGCTGGGGTAGACTGGATGCGGAAGGCGGAGGACAGGGTGTTGTGGCGCAGTCTGGGAGAGGCCTATGTCCAGCGGACTGTGATAGGCTGAGTTGATTGATTGATTGGCACACAAGCCTTCTATCAGTTAGATGAAGTGGGCCGTAATCTACCACGCGGGCCCAGTGCGGGACACAGGTCTTTGAATTTTTGGTTCTAGGATATGCCGGTTTCCTCACGATGTTTTCCTTCGCCGTTTTGGGAGCAGTCGTGATGAAATAAAATACACAAAGTAAAACGCCTGCTTGGGTTCAAACCCACGACCTACAGCTCGTAAGTCGTGGCCGCTATCACTGGCCCACCACTACTCCATCTCTTTATGAAAATAGCGTTTACGCTGCAGTGGAACAAAAAATGATCCCAGCCGGTCGATTCTGTAAAAATCTCACCGTGAAATCATAAGTGAAGTGAGCACTTAATAGTGTTAATCCCTAGCGAATGACAGCTCAATCCACGCTCACTTCACCCAAGCTTTCGCGCTGAGATGGTTACAGAATCGCACGGCAGATTTTAATTCTATTCCATCATTTCTTTACTAGACGCGACAGACAAAGAGTAAAAGGTCATGACAAGATGATTGACAGGAGCCGAGACGGTGTCATAGAACTGGCCAGGCTGGTGGGATCCAACACAGACTCCGATGACCAGCTCGAAGATCAACAGATGCAGAAGAAACCCAGGTGAGAACCTTGTCTATGTTATCTCGTGGCTGTACAGGGTGAAATTGAAAACATGCGACAAATCGAAATGGGAGATTGTACTCATCATTATGAACAACTTTTACCATGGGACCAAACCTGAAATTGCGAAAAAAAAAATCAGCTGTTCCCTACATTTTAACGAGTTATGCGAACATAAATGTAGGGAACAGCTGATTTTTTTTTGGCGATTTCAGGGGTTTTATCTCATAGTAAAAGTTGCATGTTTTCAATTTTAACCTGTATAACTAAAAAATAACGGCCGCACTGGTCGATTTAGAGTCGCAGGTATACGACTTCTAATGATTTTAAATTCAACATCACGTCTAAACGACCAGACTTATTTATTTGAAAATAAATATGTTATACTAGACAATTTTCTTCGTAATTTGATATGTGAATATTTGAAACTATATTTTTTTAACATAGAGTAATTAATTCGTAAAGTAATGTCTAACCTGGACAAAAAAACGATAATCACGCAAACACTATCGGGTGTATTTTCATAAAACTTTCATCATCTAAAAGACAATTTAATTTCCCAAATTTTAATATACGGTTTTTATTTGTTTTGTGCTTGATAAATCAACGTGGATTATTTTTTCGAATAAACTTGTGCGCGTTGAAGCGGGGTCCCTTGCGGGCGACGGGCGGCAGTGCATCGCTGACCACTGTCACGGGTAGACGCTAACGCTCGGAGTAATCACACCATAATTTTATTCGCTTTTGAGTTTCGTGTTGAAAATGGCTGGTAAGTAAATCCAAATTACTAAAAAAGAAACGCCTTATACTGGCAAAAAATAGATTATTGAGGTACCTAAGTAACGTATTTTAATCGAAATAAAATTATCATTAACCTTTATCAAAAGTTTAAATTAGTGTATCTAAATTAAAAAAATATAAACATTATGTATATAATATTCAATTGTAGTAATATACTTTTATTTTATTTATAATAATTGTGTTATTTCTGTTTTAGGAGAATACCAAATAAGTAACGAAGATTCTCAAGTCGTAATTGTAATGTAGTATAACCATACTGTATCCTTGTAGGGACAGTCCGGATCAGAGTTTAAAAAAATACTTCGTTGCTATTATTGAAATAGTTGTGGGGTATTTTATAGTTATTACTAGTATTTTATTATTATTATTTGTATTCTTGGTACGACAATTTCGTACGACCTCGACTGCGGAGATGTAATTTTTAGGGTTCCGTACCCAAAGGGTAAAACGGGACCCTATTACTAAGACTCCGCTGTCCGTCTGTCCGTCCATCTGTCACCAGCCTGTATCTCATGAACCGCGATAGTTAGACAGTTGAAATTTTCAGAGATGATGTATTTCTGTTGCTCTTTCCATTGTAGGTCTGGCTGTATAGTACAGGAGATACAGGCAACTACGCACATTGAAAATGAAAACGGGGACATTATTGCTGACAAGTAAATGCATACCTAACTTATTGTTCCAATTTTCACAGTAGCTCACATACAGGGGAATTTGGTACATTTGCGCGAAAGACACTTACGCGACTCCTTTTGCGAAATTAGACATATCCGCGAATTGACTTTTGCGCGACTGGATGTTTCCACGACTAGACTGTTGGCGACTGACATCTCCGCGAAAGACATTTGCGCGACTACACTTACACGAAACGTGAAAGGATGCTTGCGCGACCTTTATTTTCGTAAAGGATACTGGGCAAAATCCAAAAAATGAGATTCCATACAGACGTAACATCACGCCTGTATTCTCCGAAGGGTAGCGCAGAGGTGTATACTAAGTATGTGTAGTACACCCATTTATTACTTTATCTACAATAGTCAACATACGTAATATTAGTTATACACATAGTTTAAATTATTGAAACTTATATTATGCGGTCCCACACGTTTCTTCTCCTGAGTGCGAGGGAGGTCGAAATCAAAATCCAAGATGGCGGCTGTGAAATTTTACAAAATATGCGTCAGGGGTGTCATTTCGTTGGTTTTCGGGGGCGCTAATGACGAAGATGAGCTTAAAGTCAATAATTTCGACATCCACCGTTCCGGGGAGGGAGAACGTATGGAACCGCATAATATAACATTCTACACTTTAAACGAGATATTATCAATTACCTACATAAAGTAATAAATGGGTGTACTATACAAACTTAGTATACACCTCTGCCGTACCCTTCAGGCAAAATAGGCGTAATGTTACGTCTGTATGGGATCTAATTTTTCAGATTTTGCCCAATACCCTTTACGAAAATAAATGTCGCGCAAGCATCTTTCGCAGAAGTGTCAGTCGCGCAAGTGTCTAGTCGCGCAAAGGGAGTCGCACAAATGCCTTTCGCGGAAATGTCTTTGGCACATGTGTACTTATACTTCTTATCGTAATAAAGTAAAGTTTATTGCGTTAGTCAGTTGTTTTGTTGTTTTTGCAACGGATAAAGTAAAAATTCACTCCTAGATTTTTCGTTTTATTTATCATTATAATTATGTTTCAGTTCTGAAGTAATTGGAACAACATTTACTGAGGAGGAATACTTTCGGGTAGAGACAGAAAATGGGGACTCAGTGTCTGCTAGGTAAACAATTATTAAAATAATTTTGTAAATAACTTGGTATAAATACTTTTTAGTAAGAGGTTAGAACAATATCAATGTAAGCTGACCTAGTATTTTTAAATTTTCCACAAATTTGTGTGTTGTCTCACGACAAAACTGTTGCGTTAGCGTCTTCTACCCGTCCATGGCATATCTTTTTCAACCTAAAATGATATGCCATGGATGGGTAGAGGACGCTTAAACAAACAAAATATATCCTGAGATAGTACCTGTAATTTAATGTAATAAAACTTTTTTTTCATAGAAAGAAAATCCGATTATAGTGCACAATTCTCATTTTTTTTTTTTTTTCGAGAAAATGAATCTGTACAAGGGATGCGAATAGTAAATATAGCAATTTTTTTTAAAGACCTTCAAGAAGTATCCATATATATATAAGGGAATATAGACTGTGGTGTGAAATCCGTAGAAATCATAGCTGAACGTAAATTAGGGCTTGTTTCTAATTTAAAACTAAAATGAAATATGTGTAACGAAACGTTTATCATTTGTTGCAATGACCCTGAAATTGATATAAATATTAATACAGTTGCGGGTTCTGTAGCAATAGGATGTGGCAATACACAGCTAAATGAATTATTAGCTGCAATGGATTTACCCCAAATATCCCATAACATATTTAGTAAAAGAATGGACACAGTAAACAAAGTTTGGGAAAAAGAAATTGCCATTTCCATCAATGAAGCTGCTAATGAAGAACGTTGATTAGCTATTGAAGATGGCAAAGTGAGTGCAAACGGCATCCCACTTATTGACGTCATTGCAGATGGCTGTTGGGGGAAAAGGTCATACAAAAAAAATAACTCCTCCCTACCAGGCGCAGCTGCGATACTTAATTGGGAAAAGAACAGGAAAAAATCTTTTTATGGCTGTGATAAATAAATACTGCTGCCTATTTTTTGGCCAAAGAATCAGCATTGCCATCCAACGTGGTAATGCTGCCAGCCTTTTGGGAACGTTTCCTATTGATAGCGATGCGGAAGAATTTTTGATGCCCTTTGATTATTTGCCCTCCTTTTTATATACTTGTACATATTATTATTATTTAAAATAAATTAATTATATAATTCACATATTTTTGTTTAATTTGATCATTTTAAATCTTTGTACATAAACAAACTGACACATATAAACTCATGCCTTTTTTCCCATGGACGCCAACTGCCACGATCCTTACAAGCTGATTCTATTTACTTTGTTTACGTTCATATATCTGGTCATACACGCACACAAATCACACATCTTTGTGTTATGCTTTTGTCATCTTCTGTTATTATTTTAGTAGATGTGTCTATATTTAAGTAGTATTTTCTATTCATGTATGGACACATTTATTAGGTACTTACTTAAATATATAAACCAATTTATTCAATGCATATTATTAAAATAATATGATTACTTAGTTAGTTATCAAAATATTACCTTATTTATTAACTTTATATTAAAGTAAAAATTAATGGTGATCAAGAATCAGGCATTATCCTCACCATCTGAAACGTATGGTTACCCTAGGAAATTACGTGCGTGCAGTTGCGGGGTCGCGGGGCGTAACGCTCGCTCCTCCCACTCGCTCGAGGTCGCTGGCATTTAATGTCGTCTTAAGTGTGCATACATATGAGTGACATACGTCATCGGCAGAGGCAACTGCAGCCGTCAACGCGTGTCGCTCGTGAGTATGAGCACTCCACGCTTGCCGCGGTCGGTTCGTGAATGGGTGACCATCCATTACATAGTTCATCAGAAGTCCAAAAGTCTTAACAAAGAGTGTTATCCAGTAATTGGGTTGTGGAGTTCAGATAGGCTCTAGTCTGTTATCATAGTCTCTTCATGTAAAATGCTGGTATTCACCTGGATCTGATTAGCCTGGAAGCCGATCCCAACAAATTTGGGAAAAGGCTAGACAAGGCGTGGTGACGAGATGAGTCACGAAAGCTCACAAATTCAAAATTTAGTTTTCTGTGTCTTGTAATGTGAATTACTTTGCATACCTTGTATTGTATTCAATCAAGTATTTTCTAACTGAACAGACAGCTGTGCTGCTGGGGAGTTTGTTGCGCCACTTCTTCTCCCCAGCGAAAGCACTAGGAAGTGGTGAAGGGCGGGCGTTTTGGGGGACTAACTTTTGTAATTTTGACGTTCATATAACGTATAATAAATAAACTGTAGTCTTCTTCTAGAATTGGGCTATAATAATAATAATAATATTCCACAACTTTCACACAACGCCATCTAGTCCCAAACTAAGCAGAGCTTGTGCTATGAGTACTAGACAACTGATAAACATACATAAATATTTCTAAATACATACATATTATAGATAAATTACACCCAGACAAAGAACAAAAATGATCGTGCTCATCACACAAACATTTGTTCTAGGTGGGAATCGAACCCATGACCTTGCACATAGCAGTCAGGGCAACTGACCACTAGACGAACAGGCCTGTCAATCTATCTAATACAAAAATAATGTTTCGATTCCTACTGGCAGTTCAAGAGATTAGCGCGTTCAAACAAACAAACCCTTCAGCTTTATTACTAGTAGATATAAATTAGTATATATTTCTAGTAAATACGGGTTTTTTTTTCCTTCAGCAAATTCGCGATATCCAATCATACGATGCAAGTCGACAGAAATAAACTTGTCGAAGTAAGTATTAAGTAGTTTGACTTATATTTTTTGTTTATACTCATATAAAGGAGAAAGACCGTACCAACTTGCGAGTGAGCGGGTCACAACCAAAATGTAGTTCATAAAATTACTCCTATTTTTTAAATTAGATTTACGCTTTTTTTTATGAAAAAGATTCCCGGATTTCGGACATGAAAAAGAAAAGTTTTTTTTTTTTTTAATGTATTTTCTCTTATGTCACTGTCCTACCGACACCGATTTACTATAATATTATTACTCTTTTTGTGTTTTTGTTTTTAGAACTGCTTTTATTTCCAGACAGTGGACCGCCTGAAAAAGGATAGTCCAGGTAACTTTTAGATACTTTTTTTTTATACTTTTCACTTACGCGAAAAATAATTTTGAATTCTTACTTCAATATTTATTTTATTGAATTTATTTATTCATAGTCAAAGTACAGTAGATATTGATCTAATACAATTCACTTGATAAAAGAAAAATAAAAAAAAAAGATTTTTATTACCTTCACTTGTATGTACAAAAACACTTATCTAAACACTATGCTGCGTTACAACTAAGAGAAAGATTGTTTTAGATGAACTCTGGCACCCAGAGTAAGATTTAACTTGTGTTTAGGGTGCCAGCGTCCTCGCCTATAATTTGAACATATTATGTCGGTAGTTTTAGGATGAGCACATAAATAATAATAGTCACAGCAACACGTCACGTTTATTAAATTCAATTATTTATTTATTAATCACGTACAAGAATAGAATAGACGTGGCCCCCAAACTAGGCATTTGCCTGTATCTTGGGAGTCAGAGTTGCGACATTTTCAATGTGTGGTTTCGCATAGTGATTATTCCAAGACAGGTAAAAAAAAAAACTAAAATTTAAATAAACTAAAATCGATTTAAAATAAAATAAAACACTTAGAATGTACAGACGCCAGCACATCAAGCTACCCGAAACTGTCAGATTGTCCCAATCAACTTTGAACCTTATGATTTAGCAATAAAGTTGAAAATCGATTAAAGAAATCTGACAGATATTAGTAGCTTGATGTGCTGGCGTCTGTACGTTGCCTTCAGCGTGAGATCAAACTAAGAAAAATATATTCAACTTGTGAGATCAATTAAATAACAAAATAATCATACTAATATTATAAAGGTGAAAGTTTGTGTGTTTTGTGTGTGTTGTGTTACTTCTTCACGCTCAAACGGCTGGACCAATTTTGATGACATTTAGCACACAGATAGTTTATAACCAGGATTAACACATATAATACTTTTTATCCCGATATTCCTACGGGATCGAGATTTATGCGGGTGAAACCGCGGGGCGCAGCTAGTAAGTAATAATATCGAAACTAACAAAAAAAAATCTAATCGTAAAGTTTACAAAATAAAGTGTAGAGTGTAAGCGTGAGTGTGTGTTAGGGTGTGTGTGTGTGTGTTGTGATCGTCAGCGAGAACGTAGGGAGTACATTTAGTCCTTATCTAACAATAAGTATAAATAATATTTTCTGTTTCATCGTAGGAGAGTGTAAAAAGCCATTTCTTTATTACCTTTATGCACATGGATATGGTCTTTTATGTTGCAGCACCTTATGGCATTGCTATAAATGCGTGGAAATAAGTAGTTCTAATGTGACCTATACAACGTGTAACGTTAAATGCGCAAAACCTGAAAATAGTTTGACCAGAATAACGAGCAGAATTAATTGAACCACTTTTTAATATAGGTCATATTTTTCAAAAAATCTTAATTAAAAACGTTGCCGTGTCTATTTATTCATAGGTCAAGCAAACCAATGTCAGCGTGGCGCAGCGGCCCGGTGACGACTCCTCCCTCGATAAAGCGTCGTCGCAGACGCAAGAAACGATCAGAATGGCCAGTAAAACTAAAACAGCACATAAAACCTTTACAATTTTTTAAATAACTTATTTTCTCTGTGAAATAGGTCAATTGAATTAAAAATCAGTTGGGGTGTCTGAGGTTTTGCGCATTTAACGTTACACGTTGTAGATATTTGGCTTGTCCTGCCAGTCGTGCCATCTTGGGGATCTGCTGCGACGCCTTCAGGGCTCCATATAAGGGCCATGTCCATGTTTTGGCCCACAGCTCATGGGGCATACGGCAAATGTACAGTCAGCCTCAATAAGATGTGGCTGCGCAGCAAAGATGGGCTGACTGTACCCAGCCCAATCACACTTTGCAGCGTTTTGAGCACAATTTTTTTTTAAAGTGAGTAATGCTTTCTTATGTGTTTGTGCTTATTTCAGAAATGGGAACCACCACGGATGTGACGCAAGAGTTACTCAAGAAGATGAATTGCATTGTACCGGAAATTGGTGAAGAAAAACCCAAGTGAGTCTGTTGGATGCCTTTACATTTGACGTCGCATTAACGCCGCCTTAAACTTTGTCATGAAAATTTGTCATTTTCGCCAGTATTTGAGATGAAGTCAAAACCCTTCTGCCCAAAGATTTAAATCCTTAGATTTTCTCTCGCCGTACTTAGAAGAAAAAGTGTCTACACTGAGAATAGTGAGCTCACGCATTATAAAATAGCATTTTCATGACAATTTAGTGAAGTCACTGCGTCATTGTGTGTCAGAAGTGTCAAAATGAATCAGAAACGCTACTATGTTTTGACGCGGTAGGACAAATCTAACGATTTAAATCTTTATGACTGCCAGGATTTTCATGACAGCCTTCCCGTTTTCCGAACAAATCGTCCATAGGCTACTTTTTACCGCGGGAAAATGCTTCATTCCTACGGGAAAACGGGTAATAGGATTTAAACGGTGGGAATTCCGAATTCTACGCAAACGAAGTTGCGGGCGGATGCTAGTAATAAATAAAATTATTAGACTTGATATCACTCACTGGACGCCGTCGAGGTAGACCAAGGCGAAGGTGGTGTGATGATCTGACGAGATTTGCAGGACCAACATGGCCAGGGATCGCTCAAGACGGGGAGGTTTGGAAGGAAAACGGGGAGGTCTTTGCCCAACAGTGGGACAGTGGAGTGGTGGTGGTGTTTATAGGCTAACGATAAAATAAGATTAGACATTTTTTTTTGGTCAACGATATTTGATCTTGTATATATTATATATTATTATTATATTATATATATAATTATACAACGTGTAACGTTAAATGCGCAAAACCTAAGACACCCCAACTGATTTTTAATTCAATTGACCTATTTCAGAGAGAAAATAGGTCATCAAAAAAAT
Organism: Eremobia ochroleuca; assembly: GCA_949629135.1. Taxonomy (NCBI): domain Eukaryota; kingdom Metazoa; phylum Arthropoda; class Insecta; order Lepidoptera; family Noctuidae; genus Eremobia; species Eremobia ochroleuca. The sequence continues at coordinate 8,107,701 of OX451412.1, forward strand.
TGTAAAGGTTTTATGTGCTGTTTTAGTTTTACTGGCCATTCTGATCGTTTCTTGCGTCTGCGACGACGCTTTATCGAGGGAGGAGTCGTCACCTGGCCGCTGCGCCGCGCTGACATTGGCTTGCTTGACCTATTAATAAATAGACACGGCAACGTTGAATGAAGATTTTTTGAAAAAATGTTACCTATATTAAAAAGTGGTTTAAATAATTCCGCTCGTTATTCTGAACAAACTATTTTCAAGTTGTGCGCATTTAACGTTACACGTTGTATATGTAGTGCGGTGTATTCGACTAAACTGGATCAAATGGCTGCATATATATATTTTTTTTAATAAATAATTTGTTGGTTTTCAGTGTCAAACCCGACACGTTTCCAGTGGTTCCGCAGCGTAGAATACATTATAGAAGGAAGGAAATAAGTGAACCTGTAAGTATTTATAAACATATACATACTTCGTCAACCATGCTACATAATATAATAACGACTGTATTCTATAACAATAATAATAATAATAATATTCCACACCTTCCACACAACGCCATCTAGTCCCAAACTAAGCAGAGCTTGTGCTGTGAGTACTAGACAACTGATAAACATACATAAAACACATACACAACACACAACACACACAACATACATAACACACAACACACACAACATAAATAAATAAATATTTCTAAATACATACTTACATATTATAGATAAATTATACCCAGACAAAGTACAAATGATCGTGCTCATCACACAAACATTTGTCCTGGGTGGGAATCGAACCCAAGACCTTGAAAAAAAAAAACTAATAATAACGGTGAGTAAAGCATAAGAAGCGTTTATTAATCAGAAGATAGCTACAGTGTTATGTAGACTACATATAATCAAATTAGGTCAATCAGTGTTACTTCTTTAAATAAGAGGGGCCCGTGGCTAAATAATAACAGCCGCACAGTTCGATCGATCAGGTTAAGCTACGCTTGCCGCCGTTGGTCTGTGGATGGGTGACCATCTTTACATACCAAGACCCCCCGTGCCTCGGAAAGTACGTTAAGCCGTTGGTCCCGGCTGTCATTCGTAGATCTTTGACAGTTGTTACGGGTCGTCAGAAGCACGAAATTCTGACAACCAGTCTTACCTAGGGGTATCGTTACCCAGTAACTGAGTTGTGGAGGTCAGACAGGCAGTCGCTCCATGTAAAATACTGGTATTCAGCTGCATCCGGTTAGACTGGAAGCCGACCCCAACATAGTTAAGGCTAGGCAGGTGTGTGTGCCAGCGGCAAAAATAAGTCCGACAACAATTCCGCGAATGCTTAGGTAGAAGAAGTTTAAGACCCATACCTCACTGGGAAGCCATGGCGACGCGACGTCACCAGGTCGCACTGCCAACTAAGTGTATACTAAGATACTTATGATTGACCATATCGATTGGTGCCATAAAAGTACAGTGTTTATTGTTCTCGTAGAACATTCGAGAACTAATCAAATAATTAAAAGTTTTTACTTGTTTTCCCATGTGTTTTGTTTGACAAGGAAGAACCTAAGAATTTGACGTTTCGTTTTACGAAAAATATGGACAGTAAACCTACTTTTACTTGGCATCAAAATCAGTTGCGTAGTTTAGAAGAGCAACGCGGTCACACAGACAGACACTAAAAGCGACTCTAATTTATAATAAGTATAGATTAGTATATAATAAAATTAAGGTCGATTCTGTAAAAATCTCACCGTGAAATCATAAGTGAAGTGAGCACTTAATAGTGTCAATCCCTACCATTACGGAATGACAGAGCTCACTTCCCGCTCACTTCACCTAATCTCACGGTGAGATTTTTACAGAATAGCACTGTTTTTTCACAGAGAAACAAGCCGAGTTGCAGTGATCTCAGAATAGCGGGTGAGTTTTACTATTTTGAAATGATTCAATAGATATTATTCATGTCTAGGTGCGCTCTTATGTCTAATCTTCTACTTTATATAAATCTTGAATGCGTTCACTCACTGACAGACTTCACACAGCCTAAACCGCTGAATCTATAAGCATGAAATTATGCACAAGAGTTCCTTATACTATAAAGAAAGTGAAGGAAGGGTTTTTGAATTCACACCTTAAGGGGTTAAATAGGAGATGATACTTAGTTTAAAAATAGAAGTTCGTCATTGTTGATGGGAAATCGGTTAATCGGCTTGAGTTTTATTAAATGGAGAACAGCGGGGTAGTTACGTAACACACTAACAGCAGCAATGGTATGCATTTTGACAGTTCAACAACAGTCATTGCGTTATTTACGTTGTTGAGCAGACAAATTTTTCGAACATTGAAGCAATGGATTAGCAATATCCTTCAAAATGATTCAGATTGTGATACGCAAATAGGGTGTAGGTTGCGCAAATTCGGATCTTTGACTGCTCGTAAAGACTGTCTCAAATTATCGTCTTTAACCTCTAGATCCCCAGCGGCACAAAAACGTGCCAGTAAACAAGTATTACCGTTGAGCCCCGCTGGCACAAATTTGTGCCACCAAACTCGACTGATTTAAAACTGTATTTGTAGTAAAGATAAGTCTTAAAATCGTTTCTGAACGAATGTTCTCGACAGCAGATAATATTTTACAACCATAGACAAAGATAGCGGCCAAAATATGGCGGTCCTTGAGAGGTTAACTTACTTTTCTGGTCTCCTTCCAGAGCTCGGAATATCAACGGAGATAGCCAATATGGCACTGCGCAATAACTCCGAAGTGCCAGTTGCCATACGCTCAGAGTAAGTTTTTTGACAGAGCACGAAATCGCCGCGTCGGAAGTGCCTTTACGAATAATATTCGTGTCCAAATTCGGCACAACTGAGCGAAGGTACCTGTCACAGGGCATTGTTAGAATTGTCACGGGCCGTCAGCTTCTATGATTAAACGTTGACTTTTACTGACACCATTGGTTTTTATGAAGAGCGTTGACAGTACCTGTCGTGTCTGGCCGCGGCCGCCGAGGCGTCTACGTGCTGAGTTTTTTTTTAACGTTCAAGGTGTCTAGATGTAGCGTAAGTCACTGAAATTTTGGTTTCGGGATAATTACTGCGTTTCCGCAAAATCCTTTTTAACAGATTATATCTGATTTCCATATTTTGTTTTCAGCGTGTTCACGTGTGTCCTCTTTGTGAGGCGGATAGAGCCATAATCCACCACGCGGGGCCAGTGTGCGATAGGGGAAGTCACATGTCTTCGATTTTTTGGTTCTAGGACATTCCGGTTTTGTCACGATGTTTTTCTTCGCCGTTTTGAGAGCTGTTGTGACAAAAAAATACACAAAATAAAGTGCCTACCGGTCGAAGCGGCGGTGTTTGGGGGAGGACTACGTCTGGCAGGGGACGTTATTCGGTGGAAATGATGATGATGAAAGTGCCTGCCCGGGTTCGAACCTACATCCCCGTGTCCTAACCCAAAGCGACCTTCGCGTGACAATCGCTTTCGGTTAGGGCTTACGACCGTTGAACACGGCACGGTTAGCGGTTTAATAGGAATGATGACTTTCTTGTGCAGTAGTTATTAGTTTGTTATGTTGTATGTATTTATAGTATTTTTAAGTTATATTATTATAGTATTGTATTTGTGATACTTTTTTTATGTATTAGTTACTTATAAGTATTCTAATATTTGTAGTAGTATGTTTTGTTTTTTTTTCTATGGGCCCTTGTTGCCTGAAATAAAAGAATAAATAAATAAATATTAGAAACGTTCAAACAAATAATGTCATTTCACGAAAGGCATAATAAGATGAGATAATCGAAAAAAATCTGTGAAATCAATGAAAATTTGGAGAAGCCACACGCTTTAAATGTTTTTGGTGGGGATTATTCCCGTCTTTGTCGCACGGTATTGACGCTAGTATGAAGTTACATACTCGTGACGTCACTTCTATAATAATAGTAATAATAAATTTATTTGTTCAAGTAACTAGGACTCTCTGTGTTAGTAAACTTAAAAACTATGTTTGTTTATTTTATTTACATTTAAATTTCTATGGAAGTGCCATTTTTAAGATGTTTTTAACTTGGCAATGTTTTAAGCTTTTTGAGTTTTTGTAGTAAACAAATATTTTTTTTTAGTTAAAAAAAAAAAAATGTCATCATCCCTATTAACCATTGATATTTATGATTGTTCTCATTATTTTCTATCATCACAACATAGTGGGGATAGCTAAAAACGAAAGTCGAAATCAATTAACCCTTAATTGCATGATTTTTACTTTTTAAGCAAATTAAATTTATTTGGACATAATATTAGCTCTATACTGAGGAAAAAATATTTTTAAAAATATATTCATAAAAACACCCTTTTTTTTGTTGTCTAAATGGCCTGGTGGAAATTTACATCTTTATGTAATCAGAACGAATCTACTGGGAACAAAATGAGTTGAATATCTCTAACAATTGGGGAATCCCCGTGCTCTGTGGAAACGAAAATATGGCATTGGATTGGTTGATGGAAATTTCCATCACGATGCAGTTAAGGGTTAAGGGCTGTTAGACCCATCCGTCCGGAGACGCAATTCGCATTTTCCCCGTAAGTCTTATCTCTTTCTGTCGTTCAGAAACATCGTTCACTAGAGCGAGAAAGACGAAATTTTCTCGCTCGTCAAGTAAACAGGATCTTTAATTTATGTTCTTTTTCAGCACAAGATTTAAAGGAAATAATACGTCGTATACTCTTTCAGTTGTTAATCTGAAATCAGGTAAGAAAACTATAAATGAATCAATCAAAATAACGTACCAGACGTGCGATTCTGTAACCATCTCACCGTGAAAGCTTGGGTGAAGTGAGCGTGGAGTGAGCTGTCATTCGCTAGGGATTAACACTATTAAGTGCTCACTTCACTTATGATTTCACGGTGAGATTTTTACAGAATCGACCGGCTGTTTTTCCAATTTTGAAAGTGTCATTTTAAATTGTGTACTTTAATTTGATTGTTTGAATACTTAGACCAAAAAACGTTTTTTATTAAAAAAAAAACTACTTCCAAAACAACACTACGAAGTGAAAAGTAACTTTGTTTCGGAAGTCGGTGTCAAAAAACGAAAATGCGGAAACAACGACATTTATTTTTCACTTTGTGGTGTTTTTTTGGAAGTCGGTTGTTTTTTTTTTTATATAAAACAGTTTTTACTGGTATTTGTTGAAGAGTTCCGTTGTCTGTCTCCGAAACTAATAACCAGATCTTTACGAAATTGAAATGGGACCATTTTGCAATAAACCTCTATCGAACAAAAAAGAATTTTGCAAATCCGTCCATATATGACGGAGTGATGCCCGAATATACATAAAAAAAATATATTTAAACATCCGAATTGACAACCTCCTCCTTTTTGAAGTCGGTTAAAAAATTCTAATATTGTGTTCAAAAATATTCTTTTGTCTTTCTTTCTTACATTTCACAGATAAATCCGGTGAAGGCTCGGACTGGGTGGATTCTGCATACAGTACCATTGAAGAATTGGAAACGTCGTAAGGACTATCCATATTGAAATTATACAACGTGTAACGTTAGATGCGCAAATCCTGAAAATAGTTTGATCAGAATAACGAGCAGAATTAATTGAACGACTTTTTAATATAGGTCACATTTTTCAAAAAATCTTCATTAAAAACGTTGCCGTGTCTATTTATTAATAGGTCAAGCAACCCAATGTCAGCGCGGCGCAGCGGCCCGGTGACGACTCCTCCCTCGATATAGCGTCGTCGCAGACGCAAGAAACGATCAGAATGGCCAGTAAAACTAAAACAGCACATAAAACCTATACAATTTTTTAATGACTTATTTTCTCTCTGAAATAGGTCAATTGAATTAAAAATCAGTTGTGGTGTCTGAGGTTTTGCGCATCTAACGTTACACGTTGTATATATTGAAATATCCCAACCTGAAACTAGGCTCTTCCTCTTCTTTTAAATAGTGAGTATATATACGTACATGGAGAGAAAAATCTTAGAAAAATTACTGTGCTGTCTCATAATCTGAGTGCATTTGAGTGGTAATGGAAAAATGACCATGCTAGCACAGTAAAAATTTTTATGCTGTACAGTAAAATTTATTGGACAAATAGTGAATTTTTCCCAATCTCACTCAGGAAATTTTCTGTAGATGTCACTTGCACTCACTTTACAGTGACGAGCACAGTCATTTTTCTAAGAATTACCTCTCCGTGTACCAGGTGACTTTTCCATCTGGACAAAACCAGGCTATTAAAGGTGAATGGAGTAGAGAAGGGTACAGACGCCAGCATATCAAGCTACTACAATCTGTCAGATTTCTTTAATAGATTTTCAACTTTAGCGCTAAAGCATAAGGTTCAAAGTTGACTGGGAAAATCGGCGTCCGTACCTTTAAGTTGATTTTTTTTTATTGCTGTACGGTTCCGCTCTTGACCTCAATCACGCGTGATGGAACGCAAAGGATGAGGTCTGTGATGGAACGAGCGTGCCCAGAAGATGCCTAAAGCACTGGAACTCCCACGCATCGACGAAACACAGCAGGCTGCTTGACGCCGGACTCCGGTGGGAGGGTGTTTGCAAACCAGGCGGGCAATTCTTCCCTTGCGGTGGTAGGGCAAGGGAAGAATTGGCCAGTCAAATAAGGTGTTGGGTGTGACTGTCCAGGATGCGCCGAGCGCTCGGTTCAGTTGAGTAACTGGCGGAACAAACTGCGCTACACGAGGAGGCTTCTGCATGCATCCCAAAAAAATATACGCATATTTCATGTTGCATTGTATGTATTCGGACGGCATGTTCGTTTCAACGTGTGTTACATTTCATGTTACGTGTCACCAATTTGTACCCGGCGGCATAAGCCTACCATACGCGGTCAGTTCTACCTTCAGATCCAACTGAAGGCTGGACTGAACATTAGATAACAATACTATTTTGTTTGTTATAAGCGTGATGGACCGACGCCTCGGAAGCATACTCAAAATGCCATTAAAACTATGTAAGTTACTTCCTTTTTAAGTACAATCAGGGTTGTTACACACATGTTCGGCGGGGTAATTGCGTAACACATTATCAGTAGTAATAGCTTTCATTTTGACAGTTCAACAACATTCATTGCGTTATTTACGTTGTTGAGCTGACAAATTTTTCGAACGTAATATGAAGCGCCCATGACTTATACAACGTGTAACGTTAAATGCGCAAAACCTGAAAATAGTTGGATCAGAATAACGAGCAGAATTAATTGAACCACTTTTTAATATAGGTCACATTCTTCAAAAAATCTTCATTAAAAACGTTGCCGTGTCGTTTTATTAATAGATCAAACAAGCCAATGTCAGCGCGACGCAGCGGCCCGGTGACGACTCCTCCCTCGATAAAGCGTCATCGCAGACGCAAGAAACGATCAGAATGGCAAGTAAAACTAAAACAGCACATAAAACCTTTACAATTTTTTAATGACTTATTTTCTCTCTGAAATAGGTCAATTGAATTAAAAATCAGTTGGGGTGTCTGAGGTTTTGCGCATTTAACGTTACACGTTGTATAGCCATCTCCCTAAATTAAAGGTTCCTTTCCCAACTAACTTTCCATCACTAAACACATTCTTCCCCAAAGCTCTTTGAGGCTTTGGTGTATTTTATCCGCGTCAATGACATCAAATTATGATAATATTTGTGTCATTATTTATGTATTATTTAATAAAATATTTATAAATATTTTTTTATTAGTTTGTTTCAGTGTTTTAGTAGGTAACTAACACTCGTCCACAAGTTTCACATTAAATTCAACGATTTATTCATTAGCTGGTATTGGCTTTAGAATTTTAGTTTCCTTTTTTTTCTCTTCGCACGTTTTCTCATATCACGTCTGACATTGGCAGAATTGTCGACATCGACACCATTGCCATAGAGAAAAATAGAACAGAATAATATGAAGCAATGGACTAGCAATATCCTTCATAATTATTCAAATTAGTGTCAGCACATGCGATTTAGTTGAACAACAAACCCGGGCCCAAGCAATTACTACACATATGTATTCGGCTCGTGCCGATCGGCAAACTCCCTTCGGCATCTACCCGCGTTGAATGATGTTCGGGTCATCGTCATCATCCACAGCCCGACTTCACCCACTGCTAGGACTCTCTTTTCTTGTGCCAATCCCCACGCTCCTGTCGGCTCGGCTCGGCACAATTCGAGCTAAGCCGAGCGGCCTTTACAGATCATATTTGACGAATCGAACAAGTAGGTAGCACTTTCAATTCCGTCCGCCGTCCGTGCCTTAATTTTTTACTAAATACGTTTTTTTTTTACAGTCAAAAAAAATATACTGGATCGAAGTTCCCTTGTCAGTGTATTGATGAGTACTGAAGGTGGACGAAGCGTGTAAGACTTGACTTTTTTTTTAAGGGCAGATTTTTCGAACATTTTTAATATACTCGTAAAACGGAGTAGATGTTTAGACTTGTCTGCAATAATTCAGTTCGTTAATGTCAATCTAACGTCATAAAGTTTTTGTATGGAAAAACTGTAAGAGAGAGATCATTCCGAATCTGACCCAATCATTGATCAATTATTTTTTTTATTTCAGAAATCTTTTCCGTAAAATAAAACAAATATTACATGAAGAAGTGTTTGAGCATCAAGGTAATAAGTTTTTTTTTACGGTTTGTGAACATTTATACCTACGCTTTATGGGAGTCATTACAAAAATTAATCGTCATGATAGATTTTTGCAACGTTTAGACCACTACGAGCTGATAGCACCTAGTACAGTCCACCTCATAATTGATTAACCACTTTTGACGAAAACTCCCGGTAAATTCAAACTTCAGTCAAACTGAATACATTAATTTCAAATAAACCAATTACAGGCACTTTTGAATTGTCAAGGGGTCGGTCAGTCAGAAAGATGAAGCTAGTTGCCCATTTCAAAACATAGTTGGTACCTATGGAGAAGAACGGGCAAGATACTCCACGGACACTCTTTTAAATCATAAAATTGTTACAAAATATTGGTTACATTATTCATGTTGAAATTAAACATGTGAGAACTATTTGCCAGCTCAACCATTTTGAAGGGAACAATATAACGATCCAACACCACCAGCGAGACATCTGAGTGAGCATGACGTACTCTCAGCCGCCAGGGCACATTCAGGTCAATGAAAGAGAGAAAATAGATTTATTTACCACAGACTATAAGACACATATTAGACCTGAGACATACATCAGATAAAAACAAATAAAAATAAATATAAAGTGTAAAGTCCGATGTAAGAAATTAACAGAAGTGTTGACGGCTGCGCCAAAAAGGCACAGTTCATCAAAAATGCCAAACAACTAGTGCTTGACGCCTGGTGAAAGACCCAGCAAATGGTACCCAGTAAATGGTAGCTTTATAGTTTAGGTGCATAGTGCTCACACGTGTGCTATGTAATTATATATTTTGAATCTTCAGCAGCTCCAACTATACATATTTTCGAATGCTAGTTAATTAGTTTATTTCCCATGTGGAGCAGTAGCACTGAGGCCACAACAAACGGCCACAGACAAATAGAACTTGTCGTTTTATGACGTTCAACCTTAGGGTGGCAAGTGATTACGAGGTCGATAATTTTATGTATGATACAAAAAAAATCCAATCTTATTATTATTTTTTTTTCAGTTCGCGGCGTCAAGAGATTATATTCCACAATCAATCGTGGAAACAAACCCTATATGCTAGGATGGTAAGCATTTTTATCATCATTGAGCCGAAAGACGTCCACTGCTGGTCCCCTCGGCAGCCGCTGCTAAAGACGTCATTGTCAATACTTTCGATATACAAAACTAGCATGGCACCTTTGACAGTAATGACTTATACAACGTGTAACGTTAAATGCGCAAAACCTCAGACACCCCAACTGATTTTTAATTCAATTGACCTATTTCACAGAGAAAATAAGTCAATAAAAAATTGTAAAGGTTTTATGTGCTGTTTTAGTTTTACTGGCCATTCTGATCGTTTCTTGCGTCTGCGACGACGCTTTATCGAGGGAGGAGTCGTCACCGGGCCGCTGCGCCGCGCTGACATTGGGTTGCTTGACCTATTAATAAATAGACAAGGCAACGTTTTTAATGAAGTTTTTTTTAAAAATGTGGCCTATATTAAAAAGTGGTTCAATTAATTCTGCTCGTTATTCTAATCAAACTATTTTCAGGTTTTGCGCATTTAACGTTACACGTTGTAGAAACTAAATAAAAATAAATATAATAATATTCCACAACTTTCACACAGCGCCATCTAGTCCCAAACTAAGCAGAGCTTGTGCTATGAGTACTAGACAACTGATAAACATACATATATATTTCTAAATACATAAATATTATAGATAAATTACACGTACCCAGACAAAGAACAAATGATCGTGCTCATCACACAAACATTTGTCCTAGGTGGGAATCGAACCCACGACCTTGGGCATAGCAGTCAGGGCCACTGACCACTAGACCAACAGACGGTTTTGATCGCTCAACGGACTTTCAGTGCCATGAATTTTATTAGTACTTGAGGGGCCTGTGGCTAAGTAATAACTGCCGCACGGGTCGATCGATCAGGTTAAGCTATGCTTGCCGCGGTTGGTACGTGGATGGGTGACCATCTTCACATACAAGACCTCCCTCCATGCCTCGGAAAGCACGTTAAGCCGTTGGTCCCAGCTGTCATTCGTGGATCTTTGACAGTCGTTATGTTCCTGTCTCTATCCTGCACTTGTAGTTTGACAGTTGTGCAACAGTGACAGGAATAGTGAATAGTCAAAATGCAATTTATGGAAAAAGAGGACATGCTGCACCAACATCAAATAAACTGGGATACGAGCAGTGGAATAGTGATCATCATCATCATCATCACTACCCTTCTCCAGGACGCTATTACTAATTAAAAAAACCAATAATATTATATTAATAATATTATTCCCGTAATCAAAAACGTTCAAAATCTAGGCGCAATCTCATCTCAGTGACAATCAATGTCAAAAACTTGTCAACAAAAACTAGGGAAACTAGAGGTATTTTTGACATATCGAGACTGACTGTAAACGTTTTTAAGATCACGAGAATCGCCCCTCAGCTATGTTGCCGTCGGCTTCCAGTGTAACTGGATGCAGCTGAATACCAGTATTTTACATGGTTCGACTGGCTATCTGACCTAATCATCATCTGCCGAGCCCTTTCCCAACTATGTTGAGGTCGGCTTCCAGTCTAACCGGATGCAGCTGAATACCAGTATTTTACATGGAGCGACTGCCTATCTGACCTCCACAACCCAGTTACTGTGTAATACGGTACCCCTAGGTAAGACTGGTTGTCAGATTTTCAGGCTTCTGACTATCAGTAACGACAGTCAGAGATCTACGAATGACAGCCGGGACCAACGGCTTAACGTGCTTTCCGAGGCACGGAGGGGTCTCGGTATTTAAAGATGGTCACCAATCCACAGACCAACCGCAGCAAGCGTAGATTAACATGATCGATCGACCTGTGCGGCTGTTATTATTTAGCCACGGGCCCCTCCTATCTGACTTAATATGGACCAAAATATTGAAATATTACAATATTGTTTCAGGGACTCCAATTTTTGCACATGCTCTTACGGAAGGAGGTTAGTAAAGTAATAAGAATAATTAATGAAACAGACAGCTGCGTTGCGACCACTGAGCGTGAGTCCTGCCATGCGATTCTGTAACCATCTCACCGTGAAAGTTTGGCTAAAGTGAGCTTAGAGTGAGCTGTCATTCGCTAGAGATTAACACTATTAAGTGCTCACTTCACTTATGATTTCACGGTGAGGTTTTTACAGAATCGACCGGCTGGGATTCGATCCTCAGATGGGGTGTAGTGTTATTAGGTTTTCCATTAGAAATTTCTCAATAGCAACCCGGGTGAATCTAGATTTGTGCCCGGTTAAAGATTGCGATCTATTACATGGGACATAGACATAACCTCTAACTAACTCTAACTCTTCGCGGAAAAATATTATTATTTTCTTTTCAAAATGTTTGTTTTGTTATAACATTAAATTAATCAAACCGCCTGCCCCATTGGTTTAATGGTCGCCAGGCCGACTGCTGAACATGAGGTCCTAGGATTAGATTCCCAGTTCAGACAGAGTGTTATTAGCTTTTACATTATAAAAAATTAATAAATAATAATAATAAGGAGGAAGGCACAACAGCCGCACAGGTCGATCGATCAGCTTAAGCTACGCTTGCCGCGGTTGGACCCATCTACTGGATGGGTAACCATCTTTACATACCGGGACTCCTCCGTGCCTCGGGAAGCACGTTAAGCCGTTGGTCCCGGCTGTCATTCGTGGATCTTTAACAGTCGTTACGGGTAGTCAGGAACTCGAAAGTCTGACAACCAGTCTTACCAAGGGGTATCGTATTACCCAGTAACTGGGTTATGGAGGCCAGATAGGCAGTCGCTCCATTGAAAATACTGGTATTCAGCTGCATCCGGTTAGACTGGAAGCCGACCCCAACATAGTTGCGAAAAGGCTAGGCAGATGATGATGCTCGGGGGAAGGAAGTAATCCAGTTAGTGCTCGTAGGGATCTTGACCATCTTCCGGCCTCTGGGATTGTTCTGAAAGCCGTGGAATACCTCTCCACTCCTCAAGCACCTCAGGTTAGGTTGCCCCCTTGTCGCTACGTCACTATGTGCTAGCGACCGTTTTCGGGGGCCTATTATTGAGTGTGCAACACCCTTTGCCATTTTATCCGTATATACAACGTGTAACGTTAAATGCGCAAAACCTGAAAATAGTATGATCAGAATAACGAGCAGAATTAATTGAACCACTTTTTATTATAGGTCACATTTTTCAAAAAATCTTCATTAAAAACGTTGCCGTGTCTATTTATTAATAGTTCAAGCAAGCGAATGTCAGCGCGGCGCAGCGGCCCGGTGACGACTCCTCCCTCGGTAAAGCGTCGTCGCAGACGCAAGAAATGGTCAGAATGGCCAGTAAAACTAAAACAGCACATAAAACCTTTACAATTTTTTTAATGACTTATTTTCTCTCTGATATAGGTCAATTGAATTAAAAATCAGTAGAGGTGTCTGAGGTTTTGCGCATTTAACGTTACACGTTGTATATAAAACATTGATCAGGCAGGGGCCATAGTTCTTCCATAGTTTTTGGTAACCACCCAAACCCATAATCCAAATTTGTAGTTTTCCATATCCTGCAGTAGTCCTTTTTTTTTTTTTTGTTTCGGGGTGGAAAATCCTCATGGATGTCCGCCGCCCTGGGGCGGGCGGCGGGGTCTGTCAGACTCTTACTGACTAAAAACCACCCCGGTGTTCCCTCTCTCACCTACGCCGGGGGTCGCGGGAACGAACGATACTTCCGCAACCCCCGGCTGGTGCTGGCCCGCTCCTGCGGGCCTCTCCTCGTGTCAGGGGGGGGAGTGAGGTGTTAAGCTCCCCCCGCGACGTCTAAGAGGGGCGCGCGTGGAACACTACGCGCCGCCGCCTCGGGTCCAGATGTGTGGGGGGCGACGGACGTCCCCAAGTCCGTCGCCCCTGGACCCATTTAGGGGGGCTGGAAGAGGGCGTTATCCGCCCTCCGCCGACGCCCGGTGCGCCTGCTGCGGGCGGGGTGAGGGGACGAGATCTCCCTCTCCCTTTCCGCAGCCTCCTTCTGCGAGACGACTGTTTCGCAGAAGGAAACCACCGCGTCCCAGGACTCCTCGCTGCCGACCATAGACTCGACCACGGCCGGCAGCGATAGGTCACTGCCTACTCCTGAGATGAGGGCACGGCGTGGCTCCTCCCAAGCGGCACACTCTGCCAGCGTATGCCACGCCGTGTCCTCCCGACAGTCGACGCAGTGGTGACACCGAGCGTCCGGCTCCCTGTTTATGCGACACAGGTACTTCCCGAAGCAACCATGCCCCGAGAGCACCTGCGTCACCCGAAACGACAGGGAGCCGTGCCTCCTCCCGAGCCATTCGTCGAGCACTGGTCGGATCGCCCCGACAATAGCGAGGCCGGCGGTAGGGCGTAAAAGCCTGTCCCGCCATTCCGCCACCAGGACCTCGCGGAGCTGAGACCGACGCAGCTCCCAGTGTCGCTGCATCGGTCGCTCGCCCCGCGCCCTCATTTCCTCGCGCCACCGATACAGCGACGCGAGTACTTTCGCCTCGAGGTCCCAGGGCGGGGATCCGGCCAGTGCACAAGCCGCCTCGTAGGAGATCGTGCGATACCGCCTGATGACTCTGACGGCCATCGCCCTTTGCGGTTTCCGCAGAACAGCGATACTGCCGGCCGTCAGGTCCGAAGCCCAGACCGGGGCCCCGTACAGGGCCATGGATCGCACGATCCCCACATAGAGCCGCCTACAGGCGGCGCTCGGGCCCCCCAAATTGGGAAGCAGCGTTGACAGCGCCCCAGCAGCGCCCAACAACTTGGGCGCCAGCCGCCGGAAGTGGGGCTCGAAATTCCACCGGCTGTCGAGCACCAATCCTAGGTATTTCATGGTGGACTCGACAGCGATCCGAGCCCCCCCGACCACGATGAGTGAGCCGGGTGGCGGCGCCCGCCGGGGACCATGAAACACCATGGCCTCCGACTTGTTGAGGGCCACCTCCAGGCCTAGGCGACGTATGCGGCCCACCACCTGTGAGACCGCAGCCGTCGCCAACAACGCTGCCTCCCTGTGCGAGCTCCCCCGGGCGGTGACCAGCGTGTCATCGGCATAACACGTCAGGTCCACGCCCGGTTGGAGCTCGCCCCTCAGCACCCAGTCGTACCCGATGTTCCACAGGAGCGGGCCCAGGACCGAGCCCTGTGGAACACCGCACGACATGCGGCGCTGGTTTCCGCCATCACGTCCCACGTAGGTGACACACCTCTCGGACAAATAAGCCCCAACTATGCGGCGGAGGTAGGGAGGCACCCGGTGATACCGCAGTGCCTCCCGAATACAACTCCAGGGCAGGGTGTTGAAGGCGTTGGAAATGTCCAAGGACACCGCCAACATCACCCCACCCCGGGACACCGCTTCCTCCGCCAGGACTCTCACCCGCGACACAGCGTGTATGGTGGAGCGCCCATGCCGAAAGCCGAACTGGTCTCGTCCAGGTCCGGCCCCTCTCTGCACAAGTGGCCGACGAGGCGGGCTGCGATAATCCTCTCGAACAGCTTGCCCACCTCGTCTAGCAGCACTATGGGCCGGTACGCGGACGCCGAGTCCGCAGGGCGCCCCGCCTTCCTGAGCAGGACCAGACGACCAGATTTCCACAAAGTGGGAAACTGGCCCCGCTCAAGGCACGCCGTGTAGAGTCCTCTCAGTTGGGGCTCAAGCTCCTTCAGAGCGAGGGCCAACACGCAGCCGTGGATCCCGTCGGGCCCCGGAGCCACGTTCTTGGCCCGGAGCCGCATCACGGCTGCCCCCATCTCTGCCTGTGTCACCTCTGGGACGCTGATGGCATTCTCCTCCGTAGACTCTGCGGCTGTGGGCAAAGCCATCGGCGGCGGAGTATACTCCGCTCTGGCCGGGAAGAGGGCTGCGACCACCTCCTCCAGCAGCTCGGGTTGGAGACTCTCCGTGAGTGGAGGCGCCGCGGCTCGAAGCTTGCCTCGAACCGCTCGATACGGGCGCCCCCACGGATCTCCGTATCCTGCAGTAGTCCTACACCAACCTTGGGTGCACTTGCATAGTGGATACAGGGATAATCGTCGGTTGGTGCCTCAACCCTCAACACTTATAATTGTCTAAGTCGTGTTTCGCTTCAGAATATATTCTTAATCATGAAATAATATTATCATTTGCTTTTTATCATCTCTTAACACATTGAACGCCATGGTGGTCACCGGTGAGCGACAGCAATTATTTTAGTTAATTCTTTGAATAGTAATAAGAAATAATTATTTAGAGTGGGGTTTTTGAATATTTTGAACCGTATGAGCCAATAAAATATAATGTGTAAAATTTGTCGAAATCGCGAATCAGCGTCAGCCCATATGGAAAGTTCAGTGGTGGTCAGTGGTGGTCAACGGTGACCACCACGGCGTTCAATGTGTTAACTTGTAATATTTTTTTCAGATGTGGACACTTCAGAAATTCGCACAGTTATCGCTGTATGAGAGCTCAAGTCATGAAGTTAGCTGGTCCAACGACTAGCGAGTAAGTGCATTTTGTTCAAAACTAATCCGAGCTATGTTCAAAACTAACACGATTTAAGTATGTTCACAACTAATACCGCTTTTATTGAAAACTATCACGAGCTATGTTCAAAACTATCACGATTTAAGTATGTTCACAACTAACAACGCTTTTATTGAAAAATTTCACGAGCTATGTTCAAAATTAACACGATTTAAGTATGTTCACAACTAATACCGCTTTTATTGAAAACTATCACGAGCTATGTTCAAAACTAATACGAGCTATGTTCAAAACTATCACGATTTAAGTATGTTCACAACTAACAACGCTTTTATTGAAAACTTTCACGAGCTACGTTCAAAATTAACACGACCATGTGGGACGGTTCAGCGGAGTAATTGCGTAACACAAAAACAGTAGCAATGGGTTTCATTTAGACAGTTCGACAACATTCATTGCGTTATTTAAATTGTTGATCAGTCGAATATAAAAATCTATGATCACAACCCAGTAACGACACTCGCTAAATATTAATGGAATATTTTCAGGCTGGCCGTCTACAGAAATAAAATAAAGCGTCTTATAACGCCGCAATTCTTAAGAAACATGCTCACATATAGTAAGTATACTTAACATAAATAGTTATGACATATCGATTCTTACTCGCCGCTGGACTACTGACATCTCGTCTTATACGCAATCCTTGGACGCCACTCTGTCACAGGAGTATCACGCGTAGGAGACAGAGAAACATATCTTTCTTGTTTACTCTTAGGTAATAGGTATTATGGGCTGGTGTCCGCAACTCCACGTCAATGCGCGCACACAAACACACACACGTGTGTGTGTTTGTGTGTGTGAGTGAGGGTGCATGCGTAAACAAGTGTGTGTGCGTGGGTGTGTGAGGGTGTCCTCACACACCCACACACACACTTGTTTACTCTTATTATTGGATCAAATAAACATGCCCCTGTCTTATTATTATTATTATTTAGTGACTTGTTTATTTTTATACTCTAACCGCCTTGTTTTGTAACAAGTTCTAACTTTAGACCTAGCATAAACGTTCGAGCCAGTTACTGTATTTTGAACTTTATTGACACAAACGTAAAGTTCTTAATGCAAAATTGACAACTTAGTTTAACTCGGGTTTAACGTCAGTTTTTCTAATAAGAACATTAACTTCGCCAGATGTAGTTCGAAATTTTAAATTGGCTCGATGGTTTAAACATAGGTCTAAAACTAAACCTTGTTTTGTAATAAAGCCGTAAGTATTTTAAGATTTTTCTTCTTTTTTTACAGACCTCCCGATTCTCAAATTATCGGCAGCTTGTCAGAAATCGTGCAGCGACAAAGCGTAATACTACTACAACTGCAAAATAGACGAGAAAATAGTAAAACAATATCAGTGTTATTAATAAATGATACTAATTGTCTCAATTTTTTATTTTTTATTTTATATACATATGACTAGCATCCGCCCGCAACTTCGTTTGCATAGAATTTGGAATTCCCGCCGTTTAAAAATAGGTTGCTTAAATAATGTGGTTAATGTAATTGGTTTATTTATATATGTATAAAAAGATAGATTAGGTAGGCTTAATACATTCGTGTCCGTGAAACCTTGGAAATACACATACAAAATTTCAACCCAATCAAGCCGTTTAGTAGTTGACATACCGACAGCAGTGCCACCTACCGGGTCCAATTTTATTTTTAAAACAATCCCGGAAACCATCGAAATACGCACATAAAATTTCAACCCAATCGGTTCAGCCGTTTAGAAGTTATGTGAAAAAGATAAGTACGGAAGGATAATTCATACTACCCGATGTCCTATTACCCGTTTTCCCGTAGGAATGAAGCATTTTCCCGCGGTAAAAAGTAGCCTATGTTCATCAGGGATAATGTCGGCTTCTAATGGTAAAATTTTTTTTCAAATCGGTCCAGTAGTTTCGGAGCCTATTCAATAGAAACAAACAATCAAATCTTTCCTTTTTATAATATTAGTATAAAATACAATTTTATAATTTATATAATGAGCTGGACTCCTTAAAGGATTGGCCCACAGTCGCAGTAGACCGGGAAAACTGGAAAGAGAGAAGGGAGGCCTTCAACCCCTGTAGTGGGACAACACAGTCTTATAATAATAATAATGAATATATACTTTTTACATTTCTTTGTTGTGTGGCTAATTATAGATCGGCGATTGCCATATATCATGTCACTGACACACAAAAATTGCAAGAGTTAAATGCAATTTTATCGTACGTGTAATTTATCTACCTTGTTTCACTTTTTGTTTACTTTTCCTAGTTATTCATCTTTCACTCGAAGTGAACGGTCTGATCACAAAGTAAATCAAAAGTGAAAAATTAATTCTTTCCTGAACCGACCCAACCATGTTGAATTTCGGTGTTCGACTTCTTTCACTTGCCTACAAAATGATCAAAAATTTAATAAAAGGACCAGATGAACGTTCATTCTCATTTAATTTTGACATACATACATACACAAAAAGCTCACAATTTTTTGTCGAACTTCCACTTAGATTATAAATATACAAACTTACATCACACTCCCATGGGTGTAGTTCGGGTCGGAACATTCGATTCGGCGGTATTTGTTGAATAACAAAGCCGGCCCGAAGCAATCATTATATATTGCGCATTTAACGTTACACGTTGTATATTTAGATCGTCACGATCGGCAAAGTTCGTACGCCATCTTCTCTCGCTTAGTCATATTCGGGTCGGCTCGACACAAATCGAACTAAGCCGAGCGGATTCTTCTAAATATACTTACATCTATTCGATTGGCAGCCTACCTCTGCCGAATCATACCGGACATGTGTAGAACTCCTCACTACAGTGTAAATGGTACACCACAGACCACCTACGGTATTTGTCTCTCCTTCCCTTTTCAAACCATCCAAAGGTTGTCTTTAAAAGATCGCTCTTAGCGATAAGACCGCCCATTGCAGCCCTTTGTACAATTTCTATATTTATGTCTGTAATTTATATGGTGTACATAATAAAGAGTATTCTACGTCTATTCTATTTACAGAACATTACGTGCTACAATCCTTAGTTTACTCATTTTTCTTCCTCCTCCAAAAAAATCCACTCCAATATCCACCATATGCGGAAACGCATGTCTGAGAATCTATCCTAGACCTAGTTGGATAAACGGAATTTAATAATAATAATAATGTTTATTTCCAGTAAAATGTTCACAAAGGTTACAAGTACAGTACTCGTAATAGGGTAAAACATAAAGTGCATTGAGTATTATCTCCTGGCACCCAACTAGGTTTATAGCCTGTGACTTGGGGACCAGTGATTCCATAAGGGTATACAGATGATCAAAATGTTCAGTAAAACTGTTTACACCAATAACATGGTTAACATTACAATGTCATTATTATTTATGTGTGTAGAAAGAAGAGAAAGTAAAAAAAATAAAAATAAAACTGTTATTAAAGCGTATCCACCTCAGGATGGAATTTTTGGGGTGGATTAAACGGAATAACCGCATAAACGTAATCTTTCATATTGGTTACAAGGATTACCTGACTGTTCCTTATTCAAATATAATGTAGGTTTTACATGAAATGTGGCAGTAGAGCACTATAATTATTATACTATATTATAGATCTTCACGTTCTTCGTCAGAATCGTAGTTCTTGCGTGTTCTACATCTGGAGAAGAAGCCTTTCCTCCAAAGCAGCACCAGAACTAGTACTATTGGGAATGTCACTATGATACCTGGAAAATACAATAAGGTTTTAATTATTGAATAATAAATTTCATAATAAGCTGTATGTAAAACAATCTTTGCTTTTGTTTTAAAATTATAAAAAAAAAATGTTTTTACTACACCTGCTTGGAAAGTACCTTGATACTTTATCAAATTTACGGTAGAAAGTACGTCATTGCATATCGAACAAATATGCGGGGAGAAAACGCATCTGAGCAGGAGAGAAAAGTGTATGAAAATCCATTTCTTAGGTGGTTTTTCTTTTTTAATTTTGGGTAAGACTATGCGCCGGTAACCTAAAGCCAAGTTCGCAAAATGGCACTGGCCACTAGCTGTGTGTTGGATGGTGTCGGGCTGGCAGTGCGACCCTGCGGCGGCAGGTTAAACAATTTGAAAAAAGAACATGTGAAAATTAGGTAGTTGCATGATATTGAATACTATATATTCTAGTAGATAATATATCCACACATGTAATACAATAATAGAATTCGAAATCAAATTTGAAATCGGTCGAAAAATAAGAAACTTATAACTTATAGAAACTTTTTGTCTATCTCTTTCTCGCAAAACGAAGTTTTGCATGTAATTTATATGGCGATACTGAACTATGACGTCACAATTCAGTATTTCCCTCTCTGTCTAATTGAGAGTTTTGAACGCTCATATCTTTTCAACTTTTAAAAATATTAAAAAACTGTTTATACCAAGCTATTAGTGAGGTAAAAAAGCTTCAATTTAAATAATAATAAAAAATTAGTCAACTCGCGGATTGCAGACGCCATTGGCGCCATTTCGAATTTGTGTGTTGTTTGAGGATTCAGTTTTCGTAGAAAGTAAAATAAAGATTTCGTTTTTTATTTTCCTCGTAGGTGTAGTATAAAGCACTATGTATCACTCGAGAGAAAGTGCGATTCCCGATCTCGGGTGTTTTAAACGACACCCTCGACGGTAATCGGTCACTTTCTCCTCTCGGTGAACAATGTACTAAAGTTACGTTTTTCTGCCACTAGAGGCGTGGTGTTCTCTCTGTCAAAAATTGTCTACGTGTGCATTTTGCGATCCAATAAACTAAATTAGAAATCTTACTCAGTTTTAATTATTTTTGAACCCGGAACCCTTTATTAATAAAAAACAACAAAAATACAATTATAATAATAATATAATATTTCACAACTTTCACACAACGCCATCTAGTCCCAAACTAAGCAGAGCTTGTGCTATGAGTACAGATAGTGCAATCCACGAAGACGCGCCCCACTCTCTTCCTAATCGTTAGTGGTTATCGCTAGTTAATTCCGCACGTGCTTTAGTTTTGGCGATACTCAATAATTACCCACTAATAACGAATTTCTGTGTATTTGCAAAACTAAAATAGTTGCGAAATGCCGCACACTTGTACTGTAAGCATTAAAAATAAGAGTGGGGCGCGTCTTCGTGGATGGCATTATCTGTACTAGACAACTGATATACATACATTATTTCTAAATACATACATATTATAGAGAAATTACACCCAGACAAAGAACAAATTATCGTGCTCATCACACAAACATTTGTCCTAGGCGGGAATCGCACCCACGACCTTGCGCATAGCAGTCAGGGCCAGTGACCACTAGACCAATAGGCCTATCAAAGAAATTAGAAAGACAATAAGATTTTAATGATGATCAAAAAGAGTGTCCGTGGAGTTTCTTTCCCGTTCTTCTCCATAGGTAACTACGCTTTGTAATGAACAACTAGCTTTACCGTTACGAGAGCAGTTGTGAGGAAATTAAATACACAAAGTAAGGCTCTAGACAGACGGACCGCATTTCAACTGCAATCCAACCGCAAATTGCAGTTCAAGTTCAGTTTGAATACAGTTGACACGACTGCAATAGAACTGCAAACCAAACGTGACGAACTGCACGGTTGGTTTGCAGTTCTTTTGCAGTCGTGTCAACTGCATCCGAACTGCACCATACCCACCCGCCCGCACTACTGTAACGCTCCGCCCCCCGTGCAGTTCGATTGCAGTCGGTGTGCAGTTCACACGATTGCACGCCGACTGCAATTGAACTGCAATCGGACTGCACGTTTGGTTTGCAGTTCTATTGCAGTCGTGTCAACTGCATTCAAACTGCATCCGAACTGCAATTTGCGGTTGGATTGCAGTTGAAATGCGGTCCGTCTGTCTAGAGCCTAAATTACCTGCCTGGGTTCGAACTCACGACCATTGGACCACCACTGCTTTGAAATGGGTGAAGGAAAACATCGTAAGGGAACCAGCCAGCCGATTCTGTAAAAATCTCACCGTGAAATCATAAGTGAAGTGAGCACTTAATAGTGTCAATCCCTACCATTACGGAATCACAGAGCTCACTTCCCGCTCACTTCACCTAAGTTCTCACGGTGAGATTTTTACAGAATAGCACTGCTGCCGTGCGATTCTGTAACCATCTCACCGTGAAAGCGTGGGTAAAGTGAGCGTGGAGTGAGCTGTCATTCGCTAGGGATTAACACTATTAAGTGCTCACTTCACTTATGATTTCACGGTGAGATTTTTACAGGATCGACCGGCAGGACTTATCACTACATAGTATAAAACAAAGTCGCTTCCCTGTCTGTCTGTCCCTATATATGCTTAGATCTTTAAAACTACGCAACAGATTTTGATGTATTTTTTTTTAATAGATAGAGTGATTCAAGAGGAAGGTTTATATGTATAATACATGCATAATATAATAGAGAAACACTGATAATTTTAGAGGTTTCTAATGTAATGTCGTAAATAAACACATTTTTTTGCGCTTACATTGTAAACGCTGGCTGAACCCGTCGAGATAGATCAAAATAATGTACTACAGTATTGTACACCTTAAAAAGATCTACAAAAAATTCCGCGATGGTATATGTCTATCTCTTAGGGATAACCCACAATAACCATTTTTTATCCTATACTTTTTACGAGAAATAATGGCTCTAAAATTATCAGTGTTTCTCCATTCTACCCGTGCGAAGCCGGGGCGGGTTGCTAGTAATCAATATAAGTCTGAAATCGCCAATCCGCTTTGAGCACGCGTGGTGATCTTTGCTCGTGCCTCCTCTGTGTGAGAAGACGTCTTGCCGTGCAGCGGGGCGGGACAATATTAGTCTGCCATGCGATTCTGTAACCATCCCACCGTGAAAACTTAGGTGAAGTGAGTCGTGAATAGTGTCAATCCCTAGCATCAGCATGACTCAAAGCTCACTCTAAGCTCACTTCATCTTAGTTATCACGGTGAGATTTTTCCAGAATCGGCTGATATTATTATAATTCTAGCAGTTTACCTATCATAATTCCCAGAATGATGGCCATATTGGATACCGGTAGTTCCGTGATACTCTCAGATTCTGGACACACTAGTATTTTGGACGCGTTGTTCAGCTGAGCGAATGTCAGACCTCGAACATCTGCCGGTTTCTTGCATCTGGAAGATATGAACCGGTCGTTGGAATATACTAGGGTTGGACTGTTAAACCATTTTTGATGTTAAACGCAGATACTACCTATATGTATTGGTTAGCCCATTTTGTAGGCTTAATCCTGCAGGGTAATTGCGTAACACACTATCAGTAGCAATGGGTTACATTTTGACAGTTCAACAACATTCATTGCGTTATTTACGTTGTTGAGCAGGAAGTTTTTTCGAACATATGGAGCAATGGATTAGCAATATGCTTCAAAATAATTCAAATTGATATAATTATGTCTTGAAAAAACATCTGGTATACCTACACCATATTACTGATAGATGCATTAGCAGGAGTGTTGATAAGCAGCGGAACCAGTACATCCACTACCCACTGGTTGTTGCAGTCACAGTTGAATGGATTGTTCGAGAAGTCTCCGGTGACCAGCTCGTTCCAGCTGTCTATGATACCCGAGTCTATGACTGACAGGTTGTTGCTGTTCAGGTATAGCTGAAAGAGAGGATTTTCATGAAATATACCAATGGGCCTCTTAATGGTAAGCGTCATCGCGTCGGGCCTAGACGGAGATGGTGGGATGAGCTGGACTCCTTTAACAAGAACGGGACTTTAGCAGCTTAAAACAGAAGTGGAAGGGAGTCCTTTACCCTGCAGTTTCATTAAAACATCGTATTGTAACAGTAGCCTTGTATTTCACGAAGGGGTAGGCAGAGATGTATACAGCATGACTGATCTGTAAGAATCTCATCGTGAAACCTTGCGTGGAGTGAGCTGTCAGTGTCATCCCACTGATGCTAGGGATTGACCAAGCAAACATTTACAATAATTATCGAGATTTTAATAATATTTTTTATGCTAATTCTATTGATCATTTTAGATAATTTCAAAGCTAGCATTTTAGTTACAGCACTATTTTTCGGGATGAAAGGTACTGTATGTCCGTTTCTGTACACCTGAAAACGTATATGCAAAATTTCAGGATGATCGGTTCAGTGGTTTAGGCGTGAAAAGGAAACAAACAAACAAACTTACTTTCGCATTTATAATATTAGTTACGATAAATTATACCTGACACCTGAGGGAAGATATCGCCGTCGAGCTAGACCGCGGTGAAGGTGGTATAATGAACTGATAAGGTTCAACATGGCCAGATATCGTACAAGACAGGGAGTTATAGAAGGAAAAAGGTAAGGTTTCCCCAGCCGTGGGACACAATACAGAGTAAAAAAAAAAAAATTAAATGCGCAAAATCTCAGAAACCCCAACTGATTTTTAATTCAATTGACCTATTTCACAGAGAAAATAAGTCATTAAAAAAATTGTAAAGGTTTCATGTGCTGTTTTAGTTTTACTGGCCATTCTGACCGTTTCTTGCGTCTGCGACGACGCTTTATCGCGGGAGGAGTCGTCACCGGGCCGCTGCGCTGCGCTGACATTGGCTTGCTTGACCTATTAATAAATAGACACCGCAAGTTTTTAAAGAAGATTGTTTGAAAAATGGACCTGTATTAAAAAGTGGTTCAATTAATTCTGCTCGTTATTCTGATCAAACTATATTGTTTTGCGCATTTAACGTTACACGTTGTATATCACCTAACCTCTTTCAAATTCGGCCACAGCTCTTCATCGTCCTCATTCTTCCACACCAAGAAGTCAGGATCCAGGTTGGTCAACCTGACATTGTAGTTCAGACGCAGGGTCACCAGATCTGACAGACCTGACAAGGCTCCAGCTGATATGTTCTGGAGTCTACTCAGTCTACTTAGGCTGAGTTCTTGTAACTTCGTCATATTGGATATGGGACTGGAAAAAATTGAAAAGTTAGTCATTAGGTGTTAGGTTTGAAAGTCGGTTTACTGCTGCGCTGGTCTTTGCAAACGCAAACGTCTGCGCTAAGTTTGGAGCCTTGAGTTTTATATTTTGGATAGGCAAGGTTTTTGAAAAGATGTTCGTCGTATGAGTTGACGGGTAGAAATAGTCACGCAAAGAAAAAGCGTTATTTTCCATGTGACTTTCTCTCTCTGTCACTTGCTATTATAATACGGGTGTCTGAACGGAGAGAAAAATCTTAGAAAAATTACTGTGCTGTCTCATAATCTGAGTGCATTTGAGTGGTAATAGAAAAATTACCACGCTAGCACAGTAAAAATTCTTATGCTGTACAGTAAAATTTATTGGACAAATAGTGCATTTTTCCCAATCTCATTCAGAAAATTTTCTGTAGATGTCACTTGCACTCACTTTACAGTGACGAGCACAGTAATTTTTCTAAGAATTTTCTCTCCGTGTGTGTGCGTGCGACTATTGCGTAAGGAACTTCGGGAAGGAAGGCGTTCTTGAGGCAGGTCCCCCGACCGCAAATATTTTTTTTATGGACGTTCTTTGTAGCAGCCCGGAGTCAGGGTTTTATCTTGGTTGATTGCAATATGTTCGCCATCTATTACCCACGTTGGATGTTCGGTATAATATTTGCAACCGAACAGCTCAGCATTTTTGCCTGCGTGCATTTACATAAATACTTACATGTATTGCAACTATTGCCAGTTAGTACGTGTTCGACTGCCAGTCGCGTAACTCAAACCAAACCAGCCGGTCGAATCATATTAATCATAAGTGAAGTGAGCTTGAAGTGAGCAGTGTCAATAGTGCTAATCACTAATGACAGCTCACTTCCCGCTCACTTCACCTAAGTTCTCACGGTGAGATTTTTACAGAATCGACATGCAGATCAAACCATCTTAGTGCTAATTCAGCTTAGATTTACCATTTGATGATTATCACTAGTATTCAATATAGCCTTTAAACTACCTTTTATTACTATTTTATGGGGTTTTAAAACAACATACCACAAAAAAAAAACTACAACAACAGAAACACAAACTTAGAATCTCAATGTTTTTTTTTTTCATAGACTATAGACCCAATTCGCGACATTTCGTGAATCGGGTGAAGTGATCACGCCACACAAACTACGTGGGAGTAAATACTATGGTCCGTCAGCCAGGCACACACAAAATAGTAAGGTTTTGACAGCTAAAATACTAGCTTTGAAATTATATAAAACGATCAATAGAATTAGCATAAAAAATATTATATTATATATTATTATAGTAAATATATTCTTGGTCAGTCCCTAGTATCAGGTGGGATGACACTGACAGCTCACTCCTCGCTCACTTCACCTAAGTTTTCACGGTGAGATGGTTACAGAATCGCACTGCTATCACTGATATTTACATAGCAAGTAACTAGTGTTATACGGAAGTGTGTGGGGAAAGTACAACTTAAAAGGGAAAATTAAAAACTTTTTTATAAAAAAATATCAACCGGCTTCCAAAAAAGACACTACAAAGTAAAAAATAACTTTAATTTCGAAAGTCAGTGTCGTTGGCATCGAAGTCGGTTATTTGTTTGTGAAAAAGTTTTTATTCTGCCATACTCTTTCCCTCGACTGTGACGATACAAAATTAATATCAATTCCAAAAAAAAAAAAAACTCACGTGTTCGCTTCTAAAGACTGTAGAGAGTTCCTATCCAGGTTCAAATAAACCAGAGAGGGAGCTTCCCTCAGGACAGCAGGAATGGTAATGAACCTGTTGTTGCTGAGGTCCAGACGTCTCAGCTTCCTATGTCTCCGCAGTAGGCCTTCTGGTAACGTATCCAGCTCACAGCTACCCAGCCTCAGCTCCTGTGAAGGGAGTATAAACATAGCATAATCTGCCTTTAATAAAAAAAAAAATTAAAATTTAAAAAAATTGAGAGGGCGTGGGCCGTAATCCACCACGCGGGCCCAGTGCGGGTTGGTACTGTTGGTAGATGTCACATATCTTCTAATTTTTGGTTCTAGGTTATGCCGGTTTCCTCACGATGTTTTCCTTCACCGTTTTGCGAGCAGTGGGGATGAAATAATTTACGCAAAGTGACTGCTTGGGTTCGAATCCCCGACCTACCAATGGGCCACCACTGCCACTGACCAAGTGCAATTCATTTCAACTTGATATACAACGTGTAACGGAAAGGGGGTATCAACCCTGAAGGAGGTGAATGTGCTCATGAAACTCAACAACTTTCCCCAAAGAACATAGGTCGAAATATGAAAAAAAAATTTGGCCCTCCCATAGTAAATCAATCAGCTGGTCGTCAGTTTTGTAAGGGAGGGCCAAATTTTTTTTTCATATTTCGACCTATGTTCTTTGGGGAAAGTTGTTGAGTTTCATGAGCACATTCACCTCCTTCAGGGTTGATACCCCCCTTCCGTTACACCCTGTAGAAGTATCAAGTTGAAACGGAAAGAGGCCCGTTTCTGAGAAAAAGCGTCTCGACGGACGGCCAGACGAATAATGAAGTGATCCTTCGTAGAGGACCCGTAGGTTTCGTTTCTTTTTGTTGAGGTATGAGACCTAAAAATCATTTCTACCAAATGAAAAAAAATTTATACAAAAAAAAAAACAACCGACTTCCAGAAAAATACTACAAAGTGAAAAATAATTTTAATTTTGGAAGTCGGTGTCGTTGGTTCCGCATTTTCGTTTTTTGACACCGACTTCCGAAATTAAAATTATTTTTCACTTTGTAGTGTTTTTTTGGAAGTCGGTTGTTTTTTTTTGTATACAATTTTTTATTTTTCACTTTTTAGTTATATCTACCCCAATCAAATTCATATAAACACTACTTGCTATGTAAATATCAGTGACAGGAAGCTGCATCTGCGTTTATAGGGTACAGACGTGATGTTATGTTGTGTGATGGTGTAAACAATGCTTAGATATGCTATAGCAACAATCCCGATTTCTACAAGATTCCTACATCAGATATTGAAATGGTGACAATGGGACCACACGGGAAGCACCAGCTTTCAAATAAAAAAAGGATCATGAAAATCGGTTCACCCATTAGGCTATTATGAGGTAACAAACATAAAAAAAAAAATACAGTCGAATTGATAAACTCCTCCTTTTTTGAAGTCGGTTAAAAAAAGAATCACGTAAATCGACATGAGTCATGGAGAAATCGGTGTACTAACATGCAAAAAAAAGCTTCTAAAACATAACCTCTTTCTTATATTAACTTAAAAAAAAACTTCTCACCCTTAAATTCTTCAAATCTGATATAGCACCCATGGTGATCTGGTCTATAAAGGCCAGGGGGTTTCCGCTCAGGTCCAGGGTGAGAAGACCAGGCATGAACACGAAGATGTCTTGAGGTAACGTGTGTAGGTCGTTGTTTGCTAGGCTAAAATACTGCATTTTCTTGAAATCTCTAGGACCATCTAAGCCAAGGGGACCCTGTGAAGACGATTTACATGATATAACATCGTGCCTGAATTTACTGAAGGTGTAAGCAGAAGAGGGGCCCGTGGCTAAATAAGAACAGCCGCACAGGTCGATTGATCAGGTTAAGCTACGCTTGCTGCGGTTGGTCTGTGGATGGGTGACCATCTTTACATACCGAGACCCCTCCGCGCCTCGGAAAGCACGTTAAGCCGTTGGTCCCGGCTGTCAGTCGTAGATCTTTGACAGTCGTTACGGGTAGTCAGAAGCCCGAAAGTCTGACAACCAGTCTTACCTAGGGTATCGTATTACCCAGTAACTGGGTTGTGGAGGTCAGATAGGCAGTCGCTCCATGTAAAATACTGGTATTGAGCTGCATCCGGTTAAACTGGAAGCCGACCCCAATGTAGTTGGGAAAAGGCTAGGCAGATGATGATGGTAAGTAGAAGTGTTCCTATTATAGACTCTCTATACTCTCGTTTTGCCTACTTTGTTAAACTTCCATGTAATAGAGGGGTGACAGATAATCAGCCCACAATGTTCCCACTGTTGGGACACACGCCTCCTCTCTATGAAAGGGAGTGGGCCGTCCACCACGCGGGCCCAGTGCGGGTTGGTAGATGTCACATATCTTCGAAATTTTGGTTCTAGGATATGCCGGTTTCCTCGCAATGTTTTCCGTCATCATTTTGAGACACTGTTGATGATGAAACACAAAGTAACGCTCCTGTCTGGGTTCGAACCACATTTAGATATAGAACATGTAACTCGTAAGTTGCCGTTACCACTGGGCCAATGCTCACTGGTGACACAATTGTCACTAACCTGTCATAGATGTAGATCTATGACCTTTTAATGACATCACCATCTGCCTAGCCTTTTCCCAACTATGTTGGGGTCGGCTTCCAGTCTAACCGGATGCAGCTGAATACCAGTATTTTACATGGAGCGACTGCCTATCTGACCTCCACAACCCGCTTACTGGGTAATACGATACACCTTGGTAAGACTGGTTGTCAGACTTTCGGGGTTCTGACTACCCGTAACGGCTGTCAAAGATCCACGAATGACAGCCGGGACCAACGGCTTAACGTGCTTTCCGAGGCACGGAGAGGTCTTGGTATGTAAAGATGGTCACCCATCCACAGACCAACGTAGCGGCAAGCGTAGTTTAACCTGATCGATCGACCTGTGCGGCTGTTATTATTTAGCCACGTGCCCCGGACCGGGACCGGGACCTTTTAATGAAAATTTACTTTTTTTTAAATCACCTCAGCCTATCGCAGTCCACTGCTGGACATACGCCTCTCCCAGACTGCGCCACAACACCCTGTCCTTCGCCTTCCGCATCCAGTCTACCCCAGCTACCTTCTTTAGGTCGTCCGTCCATCTAGCTGGGGGGCGTCCTACACTACGCTTGCCGATACGCGGTCTCCACTCCAAGACTCGTCTGCTCCACCGGCCATCGGCCCTTCGACAGACATGGCCAGCCCACTGCCACTTCAGTTTGCTTACTCTGCAAGCTATGTCAGTAACTCCGGTTCTGTTCCGGTCGGGCTGGTCCACAAATTCAAGGTCGCTCAGCGCGCTATGGAGCGAGCTATGCTCGGATTCTATTTGAAGGATAAAATCAGGAATTAAATTATCCGGAAAAGAAACGGAGTTTTTTTTTAAATGACCGACGAAAAATTTCAACGCATTGGGTTCAGAATCTTGTATTTTGTTTGTGCAGAATAACAGTCTTCTTTCTTTGTACTAAATCCATTGTAACAGGTTGCACGTCGATGTCCTTGCCATCTTGTACCTATAGGTAATAGGTACTTACACTAAATACTTTCCTGTTGATAGCTGAAGTAGATATCTGATTGTCAGACAAATCCAACACCATCAAGTCTTCGAGGTAAACAAAGCTGCCATCTTCAAGTGACTGTATTTCACAATGGGATAGATTCAGCTCTTGTATGGGTAATTTGCTGATTCTCGTAATGGCTGTGATTGAATTCTGAGTTAGGTTTACTTTGATTGGCTGGAAATCTCTTAGACCTGTAACGAGAAATCGAAGAATATTAAAACGGGGTACTTAAATAGAGACGGATGCTGGCGTGAATTGAGCCAAGACATTAAAAAGTGTTTTCTATACTGAGATCAGTGAGATTGTCAAATATCAAGTAAGAACAGTCGGTCGATTCTGTAAAAATCTCACCGTGAAATCATAAGTGAAGTGAGCACTTAATAGTGTTAATCTCTCGCTAATGACAGCTCACTCCACGCTCACTTCACCTTTCACGGTGAGATGGTTACAGAATCGCACGACTGTACCCTAGTAGTGTAACACACTATTTATTGCAATCTGTATCGTTTTGAAGGATATTGCTAATCCATTGCTTCATATGTTCGAAAAATGTATCTGCTTAACAATGTAATTAACGCAATGAATGTTGTTGAACTGTCAAAATTAAATATAAATAAAAATAATCCTGGATCTAGTGTGATACGATACATATGCCCATTTTCACTAACACTAGGCGACACTTAAATGAATGCTTAAATAAAAGGGCGCTGTTGGATTTTCAACTTTTGGCACTGAACCGAGCGTTGAAAATCCAACAGTGCGCTTTTATTTAGGGTTTGCCTTGTGTTAGAGCAAAGGGACGTTATTAGTATCTAACAAGGAAGGTATCCCGACGTGTCACCTCCGATTTTTTTGTGGCTGATATATGTTATTCTCCATCAAATTTTAAGAGACACGTATTTTTGTTTTTTTTTTGCCAACGCGCCTTTTTTGTGGGTGAAATAGCCCCCTAAACATTACCACCTTTCGGGGCAGTTTGAGGGTTTTACATACTTCTAGTTAATATTTTTCCAAAAGAAAAAATCGGAGGTGACACGTCGGGATACCTTCCTTGTAAGTAATACACACACCGGCAAAATTAGAGGAACACAAAAAAAAGGTGCCTTTTCTTAAAAACTTTTGGGTATTTCGACAAGTGGTTCCGTTATTTGAATGATTGCCCTTTTTACATATAGGTAATATGTACATACCATCCCAATCAGGAATCTCGAACAACGAGGTAATGTTCAGGTTCGCGCAGTTGACCACGCCGTCAGCGCACGCGCATTGTTCACATATTGAGTTCGAAACCACATCCACGGTAGTTATGTCCGTGCCTGAAAATTAACATACAGGGATAATTAAAACTAAACGAAGGTACATTTCCACATTCACACTCATCATCATAATAATTTTCCCGCCCTTCAGTGTGATTCTGTAACTGTAGGTCGGTCCGTGGATGGGTGACCATATTTATACAACGTGTAACGTTAACCCGTGAGAAGGCGCGCCTAATTTTCTTACACGAGTAGGCGCGTGCGAGCAAATTGCTCACACTATCATAAAATGTTTATATTTTTAGTGTTTCTATATTTATTGGCTTATAATGTATTTAAATAAATAACACAAGGTTTAGTAAGTAAGAAAACAAGTATTTTAATCAAAACTATTGAACATAATAGCAACTTCTAACGCAAATAACAAAACAACCTAGTATTAATTAATTTTTTTGGCACGTTTCATAAAAATCACAATAAAAACTGTTCCATAACAAAAACTAAAAAGTGTTATTCATCCATTAAATCTACACTAATGTGCCTCTCGAAACACACTGAACACATGTATTTTACATGTTCGGTGCAAAGTAATTGCTGGGCGCGTGATGAGCAAATTGCCGCACGTTGGTACACGGCCTCCACAAACGCCTTGCTGCGCGGTCGCAACGCCACTGAGCGGATCGAGAATTGCGTCAGGGGAGAGGGGGTGAATATTTAGGAAGGTACTTAAGTGCTTGAATTGGTGTGGCATGGGAAAGACAAAAAATTTTTGAATTAGATTTTTGTGTGAGCAAATTGCTCATAGCGCGCCTTCTCACGGGTTAAATGCGCAAAACCTCAAACACCCCAACTGATTTTTAATTCAATTGACCTATTTCAGAGAGAAAATAAGTCATTAAAAAATTGTAAAGGTTTTATGTGCTGTTTTACTTTTACTGGCCATTCTGATCGTTTCTTGCGTCTGCGACGACGCTTTATCGAGGGAGGAGTCGTCACCAGGCCGCTGCGCCGCGCTGACATTGGGTTGCTTGACCTATTAATAAATAGACACGGCAACGTTTTTAATGAAGATTTTTTGAAAAATGTGACCTTTATTAAAAAGTGGTTCAATTATTTCTGCTCGTTATTCTGATCAAACTATTTTCAGGTTTTGCGAATTTAACGTTACACGTTGTATAACGAAACCCCTCCGTTCCTCGGAAAGCATGTTAAGCCGTTGGTCCTGGCTGTCATTCGTGGATCTTTGACAGTCGTTATTGGTAGTCAGAAGCCCGAAAGTCTGAAAACTAGCTTATAGACTTCCTCAAAAATTAGGCTGTCAAATATAAAAAGATTTTTACAAATCCAACTGGCAGTTCCAGAGATTAGCGCGTTCAATCGTTCAATCAAATAAACAAACCAACTCTTCAGCTTTATTATATTAGTATATAGACGATAATTTATTACATTTAACAGAAATAACTGTTTCTATAATCAGTGTTTATTTTTTTTTCATACCCTTTTTTTTTGTTCATCTATATCAAAATGTATATTACCTAAATCTCCATGTACTGACGCCAGCACATCAAGCTACCCGAAACTGTCAAATTTTCCCAATCAACTTTAAACCTTATGATTTAGCGTTGAAGTTGAAAATCTATTAAAGACATTTGACAGATTGCAGTACCTTGATGTGCTGGCGTACCACAAAAATGCGTCGAATGCATAACCTCATTTTTCGAAGTCCTTCACCTTCATACTTCAAAATAATTAACAACAATAAACAACAGATAAGCCACTTACCTACATCAACTTGTGTTAAACTTAACTTAACACTTTGAGTGGAGCAACGTTATAATACGTAAAATTTGATAAACGCTATTTGACACAACGTTTAATCACGTCAGCAAAACATATGTCTTTCTTTAAAGAACGTGTATTAACGGCTGCGGCTTACACTGATTCCTTGAAGTTACGTCATCGCGCCGTATCAGTTCAAATTTTCGGACTGCTAGCGTACATTTTGTAAGGCTACTCACAGACCTTCATTCTAATTACGCATACATTCGCAACGTCATTTATTTTGTATGAGAAATTAGTGCGCCGCGCAACAAACATTTGAATATCCATATGTTCCGCTCAAAGCGTTAATTGTCACTAAAAATACTAAAACAGCACTAGAACGAACTAACTTATTTACAACCATCTTGAAACAGCGTCCACGCAAAATTTCACACCAAATATAACTAAAGGATTGATAAAAAAATTCTGTTACAAGATTGTAAAAAAAAAACTGTACACATGCCCTTAAAGACCAACGGCTAGCATAGATTAAGATTTTGATAAATATAGAAGGCACACGATCGCGTTTGTTGCCTACTGTTTAGGGACTGCCAAACTGTAGCAGTATTTAAAAGAAGAGTGAAAGAATCTCTTAAGAGAAGATCACTTTGTCATAAGTTCCTAAATGCATATGTATTTATCAATTAAATTATATAATGTTTATACAACATTCGCTTTAGTATATGCGAAACCCAAAACACGTGTCTATTATTTTACGTAAAGAATCTATATACAAAATTTCATAACTATATCACGAAAAATGACAATGTTATAAGCTTGTTATTTTACCTGGATGTCCGTACAAAAATATGGTCACACCACGCGGGCACCGCCGACAGCCCGCTGTGCGTCCGCGCCTAGTGCCGCTATGATCGGCCGTGACCTGTGTTGTGCGTATATGTACAGACGCCAGCACATCAAGCTACCCGAAACTGTCAAATTTTCCCAATCAACTTTGAACCTTACACTTTAGTAATAAAATTGAAAATCTATTACTGAAATTTGACAGATTGTAGTAGCTTGATGTGCTGGCGTCTGTACTTAGTGTCGCTCGATGTCCAGCTTGTAACCTTTTTTAAATATTTTTGGGACAAAATATAACATGGTGTACAAAATATTGGAATCGCTTCAGTTACGTATTCTGAACAAACTATGTATATTCAGGTTTGCAATAAAAATATTCTTGTATATGTACATTTTAGAGTTATTTATTGTAGAAGTATAGCGGGTGTAAAAAAAAAACACTTAACGAAGCGGAGAGTTGCTTGTACTCCCCGTCATTGTGATAATTTTTCTGTACTGGATCATACCTGAGAACCTTCTGATTACGGAGATATTGAAGGTCAAAATTCCAACTTTTACTGGCGTTTTTTTTTTACGAAAAATAGTTTTTAATATATAACACAACGTTAAGTACCCCCGCGACCCATTTACCGTTGTATGCGCTCATAAGCACAATGTTTGCGTGCGTTACTTTGCTCCGTCCCAACCCATACTCGAGCCAGCCCGCCCTGCTAAGACTGTAGTTTTTAATTTGTCCCTAAATATCTAATAATTTGTGTTTGTAATAATAATTAAGCTACTTATTTATTGGTACAAACATAAATAATATTAGATATTTAAATCTTCATATTTAAATTAACAGATATTTAAATGCTGTCTTCGACTTTGTCTGCGTGTGTTTTGTATTCAATCACAAATATTAAGGATGAAAAGTAGCCTATGTCCTCCAGCCGTGCGATTCTGTAACCATCTCACCGTGAAAACTTGGGTGAAGTGAGCGTGGAGTGAGCTGTCATTAGGGATTAACACTATTGACACTGCTCACTTCAAGCTCACTTCACTTATGATTTCACGTTGAGATTTTACAGAATTAAGCGGCAGGTCCCAGGCTACCTCCTCATCTTTCATTACTCCCGGTTCAGTAGTTTGATCTTGATGTAGATACAAAGAGTTTCCTTCGCATTCGTAATATTAGTGTGATAAAACAATTCAGACCTTTGGGTAGGCATAATACTCGTATAGTAAAGTGTAGGTAATGTAAAGAGCTAACCCTTCTGTAACCTCACCTAATCTTGGCATAAACGATAGCTTATCTTTAGATAAACATACGTATTTATAAAAAATCAGTAAATTATGATAAATTCAAAATATTTCATTGATAAAAGGTCGAAAATTGCTTGCGTAGATACATATAGCATACTTGCATAATACTTCATAGGTCCGTTACAGACCGACAGAAAACGTTACCCCCACTAAAGATTAAGCAAATGTGCCTTGCCTTTTCTCAACTGACGAGGTCGGCTTCCAGGCTAACCGGATACAGCTGAATACCAGCCGGTCGATTCTGTAAAAATCTCACCGTGAAATCATAAAGGAAGTGAGCACTTAATAGTGTTAATCCCTAGCGAATGACAGCTCACTCCACGCTCACTTCACCCAAGCTTTCACGGTGAGATGTTTACAGAATCGCACTGCAGGTGGGATGACACTGACTGCTCACTCCACGCTCACTTTACCTAAGTTCTCATGCTGAGGTGGTTACAGAATCGCACTGAAGGGCGGGAAAATTATTATGATGATGAGTGTGAACATGAAAATGTACATACCTTCGTTTATTTTTAATTATAACTGTATGTTAATTTTCAGGCACGGACATAACTACCGTGGATGTGGTTTCGTAACAGAATCGCACGGTAGTATTTTACATGGAGCGATAGCCTATCAGCCGGTGGATTCTGTAAAAATCTCACCGTGAAAACTTGCGTGGAGTGAGCTGTCAGTGTCATCCCACTGATGCTAGGGATTGACCAAGCAAACATTTACAATCATAATCGAGATTTTAATAATATATTTATGCTAATTCCATTGATAATTTTATATAATTGCAAAGGTAGTATTTTAGTTTCTGGCATTGATGGACTCTTGTATGTGTGCCTCGGCTTCACTTCGGCTCACATGTTCACCTTCGTCCATCAACGCCTCTTTTGGAGTCCGCTTCGGTAATGTAGATACTACGTAATTCTGACGTGAATTGAAAGGAGATTAAAGATTGTTTTTAAGGAGCCTGGCATACCTACACGGAGAGAAAATTCTTAGAAAAATGACTGCGCTCTTCACTGTAAAGTGAGTGCAAGTGACATCTATAGAAACAGCCGTGCGATTCTGTAACCATCTCACCGTGAAAACTTGGGTGAAGTGAGCGTGGAGTGAGCTGTCATTAGGGATTAACACTATTGACACTGCTCACTTCAAGCTCACTTCACTTATGATTTCACGGTGAGATTTTTACAGAATCGACCGGATGATTTTATTCGAATTTTGTTTTAGATTTAGTAAGATTATTTAACTTGCTTTTATTCTAATTTCATTTTCTAATTCTATTTTTAATACATAAATAAATGTTCAAGGTTAAATAATAAATACAGGTACTCTAGCCTAGCTCTGGAGCCAGGGTCTCAATTTTTTCTGTAACCTGTTTTTATGGCAATAAAGGAATTTCTTATTATTATTATTATTATAGCAAGTTGTTGGTAAGTTGCTAAACTTTTTTACAAAATAAACAACCGCCTTCCAAAAAGACACTACAAAGTGAAAAATAACTTAAAATTTTGGAAGTCTTTGATTCTGTTTTATCGTTTTTATGCCACCGTCTTCCGAAATCAAAGTTATTTTTCACTTTTTAGTGTTTTGTAACTGATTTTGAAAATAAAAATCAACGCATACGTATTAAAAATGTTTTATTTTATAATAGTTCTTAAAACTAAAACTTAAATTACCAAAAAAAATATACTCGACTCTTTAACCATCACATGACATGATAGGCAAAGAATCTGAACTGACTGCCTGGCTGACAGACTGACTAATATCATAAAAATAGTATTAATATAAAACATTATTTTTAGTATATGGAAAACCCGAAACACGTGTGTAGTATTGTTTGTAAACAATCTGTGTACAACATTTTAAAACTGTATCATGAAAAATCACCAAGTTATAAGCTTGTTATGTTACCTGATTGTCCGTACACAAAGTTGGTTACCACTTAACACGCGCCGCCGGCCGACCGGCTGTGACCTGTGTTGTGCGCATATGATTGCGGATACGTACTTATTGTCACTCAACTTTTGTGCTCAACTTGTAACCTTTTTTAAATATTTTTGGGACAAAATATAACACGGTGTAAAAATTATTGGAATCGATTCAGTTACTTATTCTGAACAAACTATATTCAGGTTTGCAATATACTAAAAATAGTGTTGTATAATTAACTATTGGAAATTGGGGGGCTCGTAGCTAAATAATAGAGCTGAACGGGTCGATAGATCAAGTTAAGCTACGCTTGCCGCGGTCAGTCCGTGGATGCTTGGGTTACAATCTTTACATACCGATACCCAATATAAAATTGATTTGTTTTCTATGTCGAAAATCAGATTTCGTACCGCATTTTTTAAAAAAATATTTGATATTGATAAAAAACGCTTCTTTTAATTAACTTGTTTTGTCTCTAGCATGTCTGCATGTAGTTCTCAATAATTGTATTCAAACTAAAATGTATTCTGTGGATAACGGTGTGAGTTTCACATTTGAATAACTGTCATGTAATTCTTTAGATAAGACACAATGTGTAACTGTTTGTTTATCTCAAATAAATAAAATAAAATAAAAAATAAAATAAAATACCCCTCAATGCCTCGGAAAGTATGTTAAGCCGGATATTTTACTTTTTCACCCATATTAGTCAGTCTGAAGTCAGTTTTAAAATTAATACATGACGTCATCAGCTGGTGCTCTCTTATAGAAGGCTCGGGACACATCCACTGGGGGGCGGAGGCCTAGCCAGGCGAAGTAGCCGTGGCGCCAAAGCAGCATCAGACTCAACATGATAGGAACCGCTAGGAGAACACCTGGAATCAAAGATATAAGTAAAGAATGTGAGAGTAGCAATTGTTTTATGCACGACACAACAGCCGTGCGATTCTGTAAGCATCTCACCGTGAAAGCTTGGGTGAAGTGAGCGTGGAGTGAGCTGTCATTAGCTAGGGATTAACACTATTAAGTGCTCACTTCACTTATGATTTCACGGTGAGATTTTTACAGAATCGACCGGCAGTACTTATAATTTGTGCGCAATAAAAAAACAGTCAGCCCAAAATGTTCCCACTGCGGGGACACAGGTCTCCTCTCTGTGGGAGGGAGAGGGCCATAATCCACCACGCGGGCCCAGTGCAGGTTGGCGGATGTCACATGTCTTTGGTTTTTTTGGTTCTAGGACATGCCGGTTTCCTCACAATGTATTCCTTCACCGTTCTGACGTCCGTCCTTTTGACGAGTTATGCGAATATAATTTTTTTTCGCGTTTTCATGTTTGGGCCTATAGTAAAAGTTGTTCATAATGATGAGTACAATGACCCCTTAAGAAGTCGTGCTTTATTTAAGTTACACCTTGTATATGCCAGTTGCGCGGTAAACTCTACTTGCGAGATGCAGGAGGTTTGCGTGACGTCAGTATGACACGTAGTTTGCCTGTACCGCTACACTATGCCAGATGCCTATTTATTTATTTTATTGATTGCCAACGCCATGCACACAATATGCAATGCTTCCCCTTTTTAATCCATCCAAAGGTTGATAAGACCGCCCATTGTGGCACCCTTTGTAAAATTTCTATATTTATGTCTGTAATTTATATGATATACAGACGCCAGCACATCAAGCTACCCGAAACTGTCAAATTTTTCCAATCAACTTTGAACGTTATGCTTTAGCGATAAAGTGGAAAATCTATCAAATAAATTTGACAGATTGTAGTAGCTTGATGTGCTGGCGTCTGTACATAATAAAGAGTACTCTATTCTATTCCTTACCAATAAGAGTGCCGAGCAGTATAGCTCCGTCCTTCTCGGGCCTGTGACCGTACTTGTCGACGCATCTCATGGTGCGGTGAATGTCATGTAGGTGCTTCATCGTGTAACCTTTCATTTCTATTGGTTCTTGACATCTGCAACAATTACGATAAGGTTAGGGGCCATTCATTTATTACGTAAGACGATTTAGGACATGACGAATCCACAAGGGTTCCGTTTTTTGCCATTTGGCTACGGAGCCCTAAAAATGGATGTCACGTGATCAACTTTAAACGTTATTTTATCTCGGAAACGTGACACTACGGGGCTTGGTGGTTTAGTGTTTTCTGTTTGCATTGGTTTGTTTTTTTTTTTTATGGCACTCGCAGTTCAACCTATGAGGTTGTCGACAGCTTAACCGGGCTTGCCTGTGGATGCATCAATAAATTAACCAGCCAGGGCTTAAAAAACTAAGCGACTACACGCTAAGGGCACCCCCTGTGGGGTACGGACCTCGGCTTAGGGCGTCGCTGGGAGAGGGCAGCAAGGGACAGGCTGGGTCGGAATTATTGTTTGCATTGGTGTTACTTATCGATTTATATAGATTTCATGCGTAGCCACCATTAAAAAAAAAATCAAGATGGCGGACAAGTAGGTATGTCACGGCTGTTCAAAGCTCTTTTTTTATAATTTACAAAAAAAGAAAACTGGACCACTGCAGTGCTATTCTGTAAAAGTATCACCGTGAGAACTTAGGTGAAGTGAGCGGGAAGTGAGCTCTGTCATTCCGTAATGGTAGGGATTGACACTATTAAGTGCTCACTTCACTTATGATTTCACAGTGAGATTTTTACAGAATCGACCGGCAGGACGCCACCCGCATAAGCGTAGCATGTGGCGTTCTGTGATTTCTGCCTACCCCCATGGGAAAGAGGCGTGAGTTTATGTATACTTACTCCATAGTTGAAGCGTTACCCCCCTTCTTCTCAACAGCTGGAGCGAGGACGTCCACCATCCATTGAGTGGAACAGTCACAGAGGTAGGGGTTGTCTGACACGTCCACCTTCTCCAGCTGGTCCCAGCGGGACAGCAGGCGGGAATCCACCTCAGATAGGTTGTTGGACCGAAGGTACAGCTGGAAAAAAAATTAAGACTAATAATAACAATAATAATATTCCACAACTTTCATACAACGCCATCTGGTCCCAAATTAAGCAGAGCTTGTGCTATGAGTACTAGACAACTGATAAACATACATATATAATTCTAAATACATACATATTATAGATAAATTACACCCAGACAAAGAACAAATGATCTCGTGCTCATCACACAAACATTTGTCCTGGGTGGGAATCGAACCCATGATTTTGCGCATAGCAGGCGGGGCCACTGACCACTAGACCAACACGCCTGTCAAATACATATATAATTCTAAATACATACATATTATAGATAAATTACACCCAGACAAAGAACAAATAATCGTGCTCATCACACAAACATTTGTCCTGAGTGGGAATCGAACCCACGACCTTGCGTTGAATGGCATTGCTAATTCTTTCTTTCTTAATTGTGAACATTTTTAGAACTTGAAAAACAGTATTATAAAAACGTGACGGAGACGACGCTCTACTAAGCGAAACTTTTTCCAAAACTCTGTGTCGTATTTACAGGACGTATCTGTGGCGGCATCTACATCGCCTCATGTGAACTACGCATCACACTGACGTCACGCAAATTCCAAAATCGCGCAAGCGAAGTTTACCGCGCAACTAGCATATACAACACCTCGACATCAACCGTCGTGCAGTAGCCCACAAGACGCAACACCCGTCTGGTCGGAAGATCCTCCTTTATCTATGGAGGATGAGGGAACTTTACACCCTATTCCTCATACTAGAATATTGGCTCTGACAGCACATCTAAATGTGTTGTGTTCAGTATCATTGGTGAAATCGGCACGTATACAACATACCTCCTTAACCAAGGGCCAGTCATATGTTTCTCCAATATCGTCAGGTCGAGCCAGCGCCTTTGGGTGCACGAAGCTCAATTTCGGATTGAAGCTAATGTGGAGACGCTGGACGCTCTCAAGTCCAGCCAGTGTTCCTTCTCCGATGCGCCTGAGTTTCGGCATGTTGCACATGTGGAGTTCTTGCAGTTTTCGGAGTCGGGGAAAGCCGCTGGAAAAAATAAGAATGTTTATTTATTTATTGATGATTTGGTACACTAACAGCAGTACATTACCATCATCATTTCAGCTGAAAGACTTTTACTCCTGGACATAGGTCTCCCCCAAACACCTCCATT
Source organism: Eremobia ochroleuca (assembly GCA_949629135.1). NCBI lineage: Eukaryota > Metazoa > Arthropoda > Insecta > Lepidoptera > Noctuidae > Eremobia > Eremobia ochroleuca. Next base: position 8,149,401 of record OX451412.1, read on the forward strand.
TCGACCGGTTCTGTGCTTCCCGCATCCAGCGGATTCTGCGGTCTTCACAACGTCGTCGTCCACCTTGTGGGAAGCCTTCCAACGCATTGTCTTCCGTTTCGCGTTCGCCACCCCAGAACTAAATTGCTATACTAGTTACACTTACGGATAATCTTCAGAAAATGCATCCAGCTGAAGAATAGGGTTCTGGTTCAAATTCAAGTAGACCAAATCTTTAGCCTCTTCCAACTCCTGAGGGACGGCAGTGAGGAGGTTGTCACTGATGTCCAGACGTTCCAGGTATCGAGGAGTATGCAGGAACTTACTAGGTATCTCCTCCAGCTGGCAAGAACGCATTCTTAGAACCTGAAAGTTTAAGTTGAAAAAATTGGTAACAGCGCCACCTGTTGGGGAGTGGCTGTATTATTTTCTTTTTTAAACTTTCACTGACCTTATAATCAAGTACTACATAAAACTATTCAAACTGATTAGAAAAGTCAAAATATATTTTTGCTTGCTTATCAGATAGATTTTCTTTATTTTTTGCAGTATAAAGTTTTATAGTTACGGCAACTCAACACTAGATGTCACTGACCTTCAACATCGGCAAACTGGATATAGCAATCAAAGTCACATGATCAATGGTGGTCAACGGGTTTCCACTCAAGTCCAGTTCTTCCAATTCTGGCATATGCTCGAATAAGTCCTGGTGTATCGAGTGTAGGTCATTGTAAGCTAAGTTGAGGATCCTCAACGATGCTAGAGGTTTGTACTCTTCTGGCATGAAGCGACCCTGAAATAGATTATATTTTCTTAATAACGAATCATACATAATCAGCCTATTTATGCTTATTACTTCCCACTGTTGAGTTTCAGGCCTTCTCTCTGTGTGTGGCGCGATGTGAGGATTCAAAATAGTTGCTATTTCTTTAGTATTAGTATCGGTTTTATACCTGTGTTAATTGATTTATGATTTTAAGCTTACAGAGTAGTCTGACCGCCCTCAATTCGTAATAGTTAAAGATTCACATAAGGCATAAGTCTTAACGATAAATAATTAGAAGGATTTACTCATATTACCTATTTGATTCAGTTCATTCAGTCAATGCAGTCACCATTCAAATAGCGTCTAGCTTCGAATATGTCATGTATTTAATATGCTACGTAACATGACTTTGAGTAGATTTACAATCGGCACAATAATTTCTATATTTTTGATTGCAATATTTTGCCGAGCCAGTTATGGGGCGTCCATAAATTACGTGAGGTGTTTTTTTTTAATTTTCTGTCCCTCCCTCCCCCCTGTTGAGATGTCGTGAGATTTTATTCAACCACCTCCCCCATCCCCCAATCTCACGTGAGATTTTTCAAAATGTGGGTTTCTTACGTAAACGCGTTGGATTGTAATTGTAAAAAGAAAAAAAAAATCCTTCGTGCTTTTATTTACGACTAGTTAAGACTAGTCATCAATATTGCTGAGAGTTAGCTTTAGATTAAATTAAGCTATTTGGTATAAAACAAAATGGTGGTTTGACAGTCAGTAGATGTATAAAGTCGAAGTATGAATGAAATTATTTTCTTTCGAACGAATTAGTGAATGATCTTAATCGTATTACGATATACGTTTAAGATTAAATCTTAAGCATGTCCAATCTGGATTAAATAGACCAAAATAGTATAACTTTTTTTTTGTTTCTAGCAGAAAAAAATTGATTGATTTTTGCCGAGACCCCCCCTCTCTCCAACGTAAGATTAGATGAGATTTGACTCGACCCCCCCCCCCCCCCCCCCTTAAACATATCACGTAATTTATGGACGCCCCCTTAGATTTAGCAAATGAGTTAAAAGGTTAAAAATAAAAACAAAAACGTACCCTTCCTCCCTCAAATAGCACAAAAATTTAATATAACAAGCCAAAAACACTAGCACCGAAGACCAAGATACCTCAAAAGCATGCGGGCTCAACTTGGCGGTGGTCAGCTGGTTGTGACTCAGATCTAAGATCCTCATCTCCTGCAGATCTCTGAAGCTGGCGTTCTCAATGAACTCGATGCTGCATCGGGACAGATTCAGTACTTCGATGCTCAGATCTGCTATGACAGTGACGTTCGTGAAGCGGTTCTCGCTTAGATCCACTATTTTTGGTTGGAAGTCTGTTAGATCTGGAATTAGGACAGTTGAATTGGGTAGTTGCATGATATTGAATACTATATATTCTAGTAGATAATATATCCACACATGTAATACAATAATAGAATTCGAAATCAAATTTGAAATCGGTCGAAAAATAAAAAAACTTATAGCTTATAGAAACTTTTTGTCTATCTCTTTCTCGCAAAACGAAGTTTTGCATGTAATTTATATGGCGATACTGAACTATGACGTCACAATTCAGTATTTCCCTCTCTGTCTAATTGAGAGTTTTGAACGCTCATATCTTTTCAATTTTTGAAAATATTAAAAAACTGTTTATACCAAGCTATTAGTGAGGTAAAAAAGCTTCAATTTAAATAATAAAAAAAAAATGAGTCAACTCGCGGATTCAGATTGTGACTTATGAGTAAACACATTTTACCGCTAGTGTTGAATTTCTTTGCACACATATCGGGGCCGTGTCCGAGACGCGAACGGCCCGCGCTTGTTCCATTCTATTCTATTCAAACTAGGCTGAGAATCAGCACTTTTCCAACGTCAAAATTACAAAAGACAGTCCCCCAAAACGCCCGCCCTTCACCACTTCCTAGTGCTTTCGCTAGGAAGAAGAAGTGGCGCAACAAACTCCCCAGCAGCACAGCTGTCTGTTCAGTTTAAAAATACTTGAATGAATACAATACCATATGTATGCATAGTAATTAACATTACAAGACACAGAACACTAAATTAAATACCAATCATCACGCATCATTGTGTATAATTTATATGAACCCATAGAAATACACGTACCTGTCCATTCCTGTTTAGTGAAGAAAGTAGTAATACTCTGGTCGAAGCAGTTTACTTTATTATCTTCACATTTGCAAAGCTTGCAGATATTAGATTTTTGAACTGCATTGGATGGCTCGGTTGTAACTGAAAATATTTTGTAAGTTAGTAACGCTACTTGATACTAGATGGCGCTAAATTATGTTCTCAGCATACGCGTGAGTTTTTATTTTGTAAATTGTCATAGTTTAAACAATTGATAGATATATAAATAATACATTTATTCAGACCACACAAAAGACACATTGATTTAAATTCATTTATTTTGGGCATTTTCTTAGTGAACACAATTTTTCTATGTAGCTTTAAAGAAATCTGTCTTTCGTTATAAAAAATACTAATAGATGGCGGTACATACCATCTTGGCAGTTGGCCCCAACTGCTAGGAATGCAAGAATGACACACGTTAGGACGCGCCCACCCATTTTCCTGTGAAAAACAATAAAATATCAATGACATACTGTTTTAGGCCTTACTGATATTGTATCACACAATCGAAAAGATAAAAAATACAATCAGCAGACAACATGGAATAACGTCAACGTTACAACTTGACATTAAAAGCGCCTTTATTCCGTACCAGTAAGGGTGGTTATTATACTACTGTCGTGAGGTTGACCTTACATATACCTACGTCTTAATCATAAGCCATTCATATTTTAATTGCAAAATCACTCGTACTACAAGTGATAATTAAATATTTCAACCGACTTCTTAGTACAGACGCCAGCATAATCAAGCTACCCGAAACTGTCAAATGTTCCCAATCAACTTTGAACCTAATGCTTTAGCGATAAAGTTGAAAATTTATTAAAGAAATTTGACAGATTGTACTAGCTTGATGTGTTGGCGTCTGTACATAAATACATAAACTCACACCGTTTTCCCACTGAAGGTAGACAGAAACTACAGCATGTCGATTCTGTAAAAATCTCACCGTGAAAACTTGCATGGAGTGAGCTGTCAGTGTCATCCCACTGATGCTAGGGATTGACTAAGCATACATTTACAATCACAATCGAGATTTTACTATGCTAATTCTATTGATCATTCTATATAACTTCAAAGCTAGTATTTTAAAGCCGGCATTGCCACGTTGTATGTCAATATTCGAAGTTTTGGATAGAAGACAACATTAATTATGTAAATATTAAGTACCTATATAATTATGTACAGACGCCAGCACATGAAGCTACTACAATCTGTCAGATTTCTTTAATAAATTTTCAACTTTATCCCTAAAGTATAAGGTTCAAAGTTGATTGGGAAAATCTGACAGTTTCGGGTAGCTTGATGTGCTGGCGTCTGTACGAGATAAAGAAAAATTAAGTACTTATAGTTCAGAAAACTTTGTATTATCGTAGATTCGTAACCCAAATAGTAACAAGACACAGTCATGTTACTTATATAACTCTCTACTTATACCTTTATGCACATATACCTACATAAACAAACATAGTTAACACACACGAAACCACATGAATATGCAAATACAGCACAACATAAATAAGTATACATATACACAGTATACCTACATTTTTTAAATATCATAACTTTAAGAAAATATTAGTAGATTGTACAACTAGTGCATAAAAGAAGCCTATATGTATATACACTCTTCTTTTCAACTTCGATTGCGAGAAAATGAAACAGGCATAAAGTATATTCAATGTTCAAAATGTTGCAAAAATGAAGAAGAGAATACCTGATTCCCGCCACGAAACTCATTAAAAGTTTTTATTTTTTTTTATTTTCGTCATGTGTCATTTGACTTGAATACTTACTACATACTGCCAAGTCACAAAAACGTTTCTTTACGTTTTTAAATAATAAATGACAACTATTTTATTTGGTTTTATTACATTAACGACAGAAAACACGGAAGTTATATAAATTAAAGCAAATTAAATAAAATAACGACTTTAATTTGTGACGTTTTATTGAGCGTGTGGCTGTTGGGCCTGATTATATTTGTCTTAGAAAAAAGCATAAGAAGCGACTTTATGTCGCCTACGCACAAAATAACGATGAACCTTTAGAGCATGTGAAGTGAAAATAATATTTATCTAAAAAACATCTATTCACCTTTTGTCTCGTGGAAAGATTACAAACACATGAACACTTTTTGATACGATAAAACTCAGTGAAAAAAACAATATGTTTGTCCAAGTACGTTTTGAGGACTGAAACAAAATGTCTGCCGCAGTATCTTATCAGCTTTATCGCTTCTTATCAGAAGTGTAAAAGATATGAGTCACGGAGTACTCATTTACGGCGAAAAATATGTTTATTTTTACCTGTGTAGGTGACTTACCGTATTGACCAGTAACTGGGTTGTGGAGGTCAGATAGGCAGTCGCTCGCTCCATGTAATATATTGGCACTTATTCAGCTGCATCCGGTTAGACTGGAAGCCGACCCCAACATAGTTGGGAAAAGGCTAGGCAGATGATGAAAACATGAGTACATCAAATAATTTGTGCAAGGTCTTAAAATAACAGGAAGATCTGCATGTTTTACCATAAATTATGGCGTAAAAAACAACATATTTTTGGTTTAGAATAAACCATAATAAAGTTTTGAGTCTACACAACAAGCTATGAAATTAAAAACCTTAAAAAAATTTTTTAACCGATTTGAGGGTCAAATTGTGAAAATGTCGTAATTATAGGAATCTATTTAATTAATTTCGGTCATTTAAAAATTCAGGGTATAAGATTTTTTTTTTTTTGTGTACGTTAATCAGCTGTTCCCTGCATTTTGACGAGTTATGCGAACACAAATGTAGGGAACAGCTGATTTTTTTTTGCGTTTTCAGGTTTGGTCCCATAGTAAAAGCTGTTCATAATGATGAGTACAATGACCCCTTATGAGGTTGTGCGTTATTTAAGTTACAGCTTGTATACAGTCATATACTTACACTTTACACCACAAACCTCACCTAATTCACACTATAGAGAGAGGCTATACGTTTTTATTTATCTTTTATATTTAATCTATTCAAGAAAATCTTCAAAATAATAAAATTCAAAAGAAAACAAAGTTCAATAAAAACAAGGAAACAAACGATAGAATAGATTAAATATAAAAGATAAATAAAAATGTATAGCCTCTCTCTATAGTGTGAATTATCCGGATTTTTCGAACTTTTAAGTGTTTTGATTTGATGAAACTGAAATAATATATGTGAGCTATAATATCTCCTGCGCTGAAAGGTGGTCTTGGGACTTTAATTATTTATTGTTGAAGTGGAAATAACATCAATCCGAAACAAGGATTTGAATGTGGATTCATGAAACAAATATCCCCTAATCATGAAATTCATTGTATTTATCTGTTATTCACTGTTATAGAGTTTCCTTCCCGGAATTAATTGTTGAATCAGTCCAAAAGACGTATTGTCGAGATCGTCACACTTCCGTAATCCGGTCAGATACTTGTCTTATCTCTTATCTCGAACTTTGGACACAAACATTTCAATGAAAGTGGAACATGAAGCTCTCACAAGTACCTTTATAAGGTCTCAATAGGTACCTTCCTACGAAAAAAAAAAAATACTAGGCGCGTACCCTAGTGCCTTTTAGGGTTCCGTACCCAAATGCTAAAACGGGACCCTATTACTAAGACTCCGCTGTTCATCCGTCTGTCACCAGGCTGTATCTCATGAACCGTGATAGTTAGACAGTTGAAATTTTCACAGATGATGTATTTCTGCTGCCGCTATAACAACAAATACTAAAAAACAGAATAAAATAAATAGTTAAGGGGGCTACCATACAATGGACATGATTTTTTTGCCGTTTTTATAGATAATGGTACGGAGCCCTTCGTGCTCGAATCCGACTCGCACTTGGCCGCTTTTACTACAACATAGGGCTCATAAATACAAGGTCAAATTAAATTATATAATATGTCGGAACAACAATACGCAAAAGCCATTATGTTGTCTCAATTGTATAGAAATGTTATTTAAATGTTAATGTAGCCATTAAACAATTATTAAATTAATTAAATAATTTTGCATGTCGTAAGGCAAAATGTATCGGGACTCTCCATAAATTATTATCACCATATTTGTTACATACATTATTGGCAAATAAATGATTTCTATTTCTATTTCTAAAAAGCCACCACTCAGTGGATCCCCAATGGCAGTAAACGACTGCGCGTAAGGCCCAGAAAGAGATGGCGGAATGAACTGGACTCCTTCTTAAAAGATTTACCAACAATTGCAGCAGACCGGGAAAAGTGGAAAGAGGGAAGGGAGGCCTTTGTCCTGCATTGAGACAATACGGGCTTAAAACAAATTCTAATAAAGGGAATGTCGTAATTTATTAGGTAATAATATCTCATAACCTTATCCCAATTATGAAATAATTTGATAATACCTAACGATCTTATACTAGCTTACTAGCTAGGTATGTAACAACGATTGTAATAAGTAGATACAAAGACAACCTAACACAGGAGTATTTTCACTCCGCGCCCTAAATCAATAATATTTTATCACAGATAAGTAGATAACAGAAATGATTGCTTAGCCAAACCTAATAAATATTCCTCTACATTCGAAAACCAAACTTATTTCTCCTAACCAAGACTAAATTTCCAACGAAAAATCTCTGAAACATGACCAATATTAAAAGAACTAGCATTTATTATAATGTACGTGAGAACACAGGTCAATTTAAACCTGGTTCATAATACGCACTAACAAGTCTCAATGGACGGTAATCCGATGCGCGCCATCTAGCGCCGAGTAGCGTAATCACTTGATAATTGACATTAAGCGCCCGTTGACGGCAAAATGGCGGTAATTCGCTTCAGCTGATTGCTGTTAAATTAAATGTTAATTGCTGTTAATGATAGACTTCAATCTGTTAAGCTTTTGTTGATTGTTGGTGTACTTGTGTTTAGGTCCCAAAAACATGGTTGAGCTACTTAGTGATTAGTATAGTTACCTATGTTCCTTGAAAGCTACCATCTTAAAACTTACGTCATGAAGATGGGGATCCTTTTTTCTGCTAATAGTCCTCCATAAGGCCTCCAGACGGTTTTTCGGACATAGCGGCCAATCTCAACAGAGACTGCGGCGCGAGAGATATTATAGTGCACAAGTGTACGCGCAGACACAGATGGGAGTGCATCTGTGTCTCTTCCCTCACTCCCATAGTCCGATGGGACGACACGCAATCCGACACGACCGGAGAGAGATCTGGTGTAGGACCAAAGGCTTCACGTGCTTTCCGAGGCACGGAGGTGTCTTGGTATGTGAAGATGGTCACCCATCCACAGACCAACCATCCTTTCCTTCTTTATCACACCGCCTACTTTCAAACTTCAGGCTGTTACTAAGAAATTCCTAATGGAAAAACCCAAACACACTGCCTGACCTGGGAACCGAACCCAGGAACCCACGCTCAGGCAGTTGTGCATGCACGAGACCAACGGGGCAGCTTTTCTACTAGTAATCACATACAGCTATAAACACCAATGTAGTCTACATCATCATCTGCCTAGCCTTTTCCCAACTATGTTGGGGTTGGCTTCCAGTCTAACCGGATGCAGCCGAACACCAGCATTTTACATGGAGCGACTGCCTATCTGACCTCCACAACTCAGTCTCTCGGTAGTACGATACCCCTTGGTAAGACTGGTTGTCAGACTTTCGGGCTATTGACGACCCGTAACGACTGTCAAAGATCCACGAATGACAGCCGGGACCAACGGCTTAACGTACTTTCCGAGGCACGGAGGGGTCTTGGTATGTGAAGATGGTCACCCATCCACGGACCAACCGCGGCAAGCGTAGCTTAACCTGATCGATCGAGCTGTGCGGCTGTTATTACTTAGCCACAAGCCCCTCTTGCAGTCTACAAAATATGGTAATAAAAAATAAAAAAATGTTCGCTTGTCCCTTTGTTTCTCAGGACAACAAGACATTGGCAAATCCATTGGTGTTGCACGTTATCATCACTATTATGATCATTCAGCCTAAAAGCCTTCCAATGCAGGACTTAGGCCTCTCCAAAGGCCTATACAACATTAGTATTAGTATATGGGAAACCCGAAACACGTGTCTAGTTCTACGTAAATAATAATAATAATAATAAAACCATTTATTTTCAGGTAACAAAGACCCATAGACAAATACCTTAACTTAAGTATACATATAACAATATAACAATTGTTTTAGTAAATAAAACTTAAAAACTATGTTAGTATCACTTGGTTGCACTAAGTCTTTGTGTGCTCCGGTGGCACTTGTCCGCGAAAGCGGCGGAATACCACATCCTGTGGCCAAAAGTTCTCGTCCATCACCTGATGCAGGTAGCAAGTTGGTATGCGCAACACAAACGCCTTAAAACTGTATCATGAAAAATCACAAAGTTATAAGCTTGTTATGTTACCTGGATGTCCGTACAAAAATATGCTCACACCACGCGCCGCCCGCGCCTCCAGCCCCCTGTGCGCCCGCGTCTAGTGCTGCTATGACCGGCTGTGACCTGTGTTGTGCGCATATGATTGCGGATATGTACTTAGTGTCGCTCGGTGTCCAACTTGTAACCTTTTTTAAATATTTTTGGGACAAAATATAACATGGTGTAAAAATTACTGGAATCGATTCAGTTACTTATTCTGAACAAACTATATTCAGCTTTGCAATATACTAAAAATAATATTGTATACTTATCACATTCAACTGATTTCTGCGGTTAGGTTATCGGTCCACCTTGTGTTGGCTACCGACGCTATGGTGTTGGTGGCAGAAACCATTTTCCATCAGGTGGGCTCCGAAGGGTGGGGGGTGGCTTCTATCCTGCCGTCTGTGCCCCAATGCATGCAGACAAAATGGCGTTTGCGCTGCCACCGTCGTCGACGCCATATAAATGGCGAAGTTTTGTGCCAACAAAATTTGAAATACCTACTGTTGTAAGAAGAAGATGAGGAGCTCCACTCCCTAAACACGAAGTCCGTAGTTTCTGCCGAAGTTACGTGCGTGTCAATCTCCATATCACTTACGGACATAAGATAAATTCGGGATCCCGAACTAAGAATGAATAACAAAACGATTTGACAGTTGTTCGTACTCCCGATGTGTATGTTCTCGTCCGAAAATTTTATGTTACACTTTTTTGACGGATCATCTGCTTTCGGACGGGCCCGAGTCCCAGGTGGGCCTACTTTATTGCCACCTATAATAGCTATATTGCCCGAGGGGCCTGTGGCTAAATAATAACAGCCGCACAGGTCGATCGATCACGTTAAGCTACGCTTGCCGCGGTTGGTCTGTGGATGGGTGACCATCTTTACATACCGAGACCCCTCCGTGCCTCGGAAAGCACGTTAAGCCGTTGGTCCAGGCTGTCAATCGTAGATCTTTGACAGTCGTTACGGGTGTCAGAAGCCCGAAAATCTGACAACCAGTTTTACCAGGGGTATCGTATTACCCAGTAACTGGGTTGTGGAGGTCAGATAGGCAGTCGCTCCATGTAAAACACTGGTATTCACCTGCAGCCGGTTAGACTGGAAGCCGAACCCAACATAGTTGGGAAAAGGCGAGGCAGATGATGATGAATAGCTATATTGCCTTTAATCCCTTAAGGGGGTAAATTAAAGGGTAAATCCTATATTAAAACATGTTCAATCTATTAACATATCACCCTAATGCATTAAAAGGGGAGACATGTCTTTGTAATGGCGATTTTATCGAAATGTCGCGCCCCCAGGCGATGTTTAACCTTTGTACGGTGCGCTAATTTTTTTATTGCGACGTCGATACAAAGTTAGCGCTGGCGGATTTTTTTTTACCGCGGACATTCGTAATATTTTGTGGCATAGATTTTATGAATGATTCAAATTAGCCATCGGCAAGTTTGCTTCCCGATATCAGTGCGCGCGTCGTTTCCGTTCGGATACAACCTTCCTATTATTTGCAGCCCCATTTCACTGCCTACGATACACATTGTAGATTTGTTGTAAATTTCTTTAATAGATTTTCAACTTTATCGCTAAAGCATTAGGTTCAACATTGATTAGAAAAAATTGACAGTTTCAGGTAGCTCGATGTGCTGGCGTCTGTACAATTGGTTCTAGAAAATGTCTTGAGTGCTTCCAAAGTCGTAGAATTGTGTTAAAAGTGTGTGTCTACCATTAACCTGGGGCTGCTATTTGAGATTGAAAATGCCAAAAGTCATATTTTAATAACAAAATAGTTATTATAAATAAACAAGTGCACTTCTTTATCTCCTGCTGCGATCGAACTAGCCAAACTTGTCACTACCTGCTTACACGTCACTCCCCCCACACTACACTCCAAGTCCCATATTTTTACGCAATGTGGTTGCCAAGATATAGGTATGAACGCCATTACCCCGTGATCTCCATTACCCCGGTTTCCCCTATAAATCCTCTAAATCAAAACACTTTCACAAATAACTTCTATCCCCTTTATCCCCCTTTAATCCACTTTAACCAATGCAATAAACCTATATCTAATTCGCATTATTATATTTATTAGTTCCCTACATCAAACAAAACAGAAATAGGTACCTAATCATATTTGGCTTACAAAATCTATTTTAATTTACCTTTGACGGTCGCACCTACCCTAAAACCGGTTCAGTCCGCTTCTCACTGGATCAAAGCGCCGCATTCCGGCTTGTAATAACTGCAAATTAGTGGATGCCAAGTTAATTTTCAATTTGATAAGGGATTTTGGACTTTGTATAAAGGTCACAAGGTTTGGATCGGAAAGAGGTGAAGTCGGGCAGTAAAAATTGGTTCGATGGGCGTTTTATGTTTTAGCCAATTTTTGGAGTACTACAGGAATTGGCAGAAGTTTAAATTTTGCTAATTTTTTTAGTGGAAATCAGTAAAAATGTATACCAATTGACTTGACTGTCATTTTCAACAGACCTAAATTATTTTAAATGGTCATAGACTACATAAATTCACACATCACTACATAGTATAAAACAAAGTCGCTTCCCTGTCTGTCTGTCCCTATATATGCTTCGATCTTTAAAACTCCGCAACGGATTTTGATGCGGTTTTTTTTAATAGATAGAGTGATTCAAGAGGAAGGTTTATGTGTATAATACATGCATAATATAGTAGAGAAACACTGATAATTTTAGAGGTTTCTAATGTGATGTCGTAAATAAACACATTTTTTTGCGCTTACATTGTAAACGCTGGCTGAACTATTCGAGATAGATCAAAATAATGTACTACAGTGTTGTACACCTTAAAAAGTTCTACAAAAAAGTCCGCGATGGTATATGTCTATCTCTTAGGGATAACCCACAATAACCATTTTTTATCCTTAACTTTTTACGAGAAATAATGGCTTATTTAAGAAGCAATTTTAGGCAATACAGCATTAATCCTAATCCAATTAAGTACCTTAAAAACATTGTGCATTTTATATAGATCATTATGGCCCTTTACAGCATGTAATTTAAATGAATATTTTCGAAGATATTACAGTTTTAAAATGCGGGCGTTACCGGCCGTGCAGTCGGCCGGTGGCGCTTGAAACTACCCAACGGATTTTTAACTTTATCACTAAAGCATAAGGTTCAAAGTTGATTGGGAAATTTTGACAGTTTCGGGTAGCTTGATGTGCTGGCGTCTGTACTACAGTATTGTACACCTTAAAAAGGTCTACAAAAAAATCCACAATGGTATATGTCTATCTCTTAGGGATAACCCACAATAACGATTTTTTATCCTATACTTTTTACGAGAAATAATGGCTCTAAAATTATCAGTGTTTCTCTACTATATTATGCATGTATTATACATATAAACCTTCCTCTTGAATCACTCTTATCTATAAAAAAAAGCCGTATCAAAATCCGTAGCGTAGTTTTCAAAATCTAAGCATACATAGAGACAGACAGACAGCGGGAAGCGACTTTGTTTTATACTATGTAGTGATCAGCATTGCACCCGTGCGAAGCCGGGGCGGGTCGCTAGTTCGTTTATAAACATTCATAATTGAAGCTTCCATACCACCAACAAGCAGAGTACTGCTACTTGGCCGTGACAAGGGCACACCATTTCTTTTAAAAAGTTCGACTTTTAAAAGAAATGGCATGTAGCTTAGCCGTCTCTGTCTTTAATACCTGAGTGACAGTCTCTATTTTTTTAAATTCTATGTGTCATTTAAACAAGCCCGGGTATTGTACAGTCTTTTCACAGTTATGTCACATCTGACAGCAACCCAACAGCAACCTCATTGCAATAAAATAAATATCATAATGATTTTGACAGTGATGCAAAATCTGAGGGTTCATAATGGGGGTTCAATTCTCATAATTTTAAGAACGTTCATAGACTGATGTCAATCTCAATCTGTCAAAAATACCTATAATTTCCCTACATTTCTCTATGCTCTTTATCAGTAAATTTTGACTTCCTGTATTACTTCATGGGATTGAGCGAGTAAAACTTTGCTATTGCCCATTGAAAGAGCAGAAAGAGCTATTCTCAAGGTGGCTACTTGCGGCCCTTTTGTTTTCCTCATTAACACCCTGTATAAAGCTTGTAAAGTACTTACAGTTCGACAGTTACTTATAATGAGCACTGTACTAAAACAACACACATCGCTTCCATAAAGCACTGAATTTACAAAAAGGAGGAAAGATATAGTTTGCCCTCAAAAAAGCACAAAGCATGCTTTTACAGCCAAATTTTATATGTACCTTGGACCGCTACTCTATAATAGGCTAAATGATAAAGGAAACATTTACTCCTTAAATCAGAGTAACTACAAGAAAATCCTTATGCAGACTCTTAAAACTATGTCCTATGATGATACAGAAAACTTATTACTTGTGCTAAAGTAAATATTGTTCATATTATATAATTTTATACACCCTTTTACATGTGTACCAATAAGATAAATATGATCAATATGTGATTATTTAATCAATTATTGTTACCTCCAATCGCCTGAAACACAGGATTACCTAGTTCAGGCACAAATCATGGGTGAACTTGACATAGATTTAAGAAAAACTGTATTTAACGTTAGTCCTTATATTTTTGAATGAATTTTATTATAATTATTTTTGACTACATTTTTAATGTTTTTAAGTACGAAAATTGGCCTTCAGAGGTAAAATAACTGTACTTAGTCATATATTTCGAAGACACGTCACACTTGACTTACTGGTGTTACTCCCTACAGTGGCGAGGGGTGAGATCGAGAACAACTCTTTTAATTCGGGCGCAGAAGGCTCAATATCGACGTGATTTGATTATAGAATGGACGACATAATTGAGTAAGGAACCATTTTTTTAATTTTTTTATTATTGCTGAATAGCCCCGCTCTTGACCTCGATCACGCCTGATGGAAAGCGATGGATGAGGTCTGTGATGTAACGAGCGTGCCCAGAAGATGCCTAAGGCACTGGAACTCCCACTCATCGACATAACACAGCGGGCTGGTTGACGCAGGACTCCAGTGGGAGGGTGGTCGCAAACCAGCATTGCGATTCTGTAAGCATCTCACCGTGAACACTTAGGTGAAGTGAGCGTGGAGTGAGCTGTCAGTGTCATCTTTCCTGAAGAATTAAGGTAAAAAGTTGTAACACGGAGCATAAGGTGGGTGTGACAAACACATATGATAAATTAGATATTTTTACGGTTTAATATTGATTTTAAATTCTTTTCTTAAATTATTGTTATTTTAATATACAACGTGTAACGTTAAATGCGCCAAACCTCAGACACCCCAACTGATTTTTAATTCAATTGACCTATTTCAGAGAGAAAATAAGTCATTAATTTTTTTTTAAAGGTTTTATGTGCTGTTTTAGTTTTGTTGGCCATTCTGATCGTTTCTTGCGTCTGCGACGACGCTTTATCGAGGGAGGAGTCGTCACCGGGCCGCTGCGCCGCGCTGACATTAGCTTGCTTCATCTATTAATAAATAGACACGGCAACGTTTTTAATGAAGATTTTTTGAAAACTGTGACCTATATTAAAAAGTGATTTAATTAATTCTGCTCGTTATTCTGATCAAACTATTTTCAGGTTTTCCGCATTTAACGTTACACGTTGTATAGGAAACTGAAACAGAGGATAAAATTTAAAATGTATCAAAATATCGAACGATTTATTAGGGTCTGTATTATACCCAACCTCACGCCCGCCGGGTTAAAGCGTATTAAAATCTTGGCTACCTTCAACATAACACCATCCGAGCGCGAGTACCCTTCTCTCTCATTGTACCTGCGTCAAAAACTAAATGCTACCCCACTGTGAGACATTATTAGTTATTACACCTTATGGCACTTTGACACGTACACCCCTCATCATCGGGTTAGTCTTTATAAAAACTTCAAGCTTATCTCATATTGCCAAATGTCACAGATTCTCTTGCTCACAAACTCAAATAAAGTTCAGTGCATCTTTTTCTTTCTATGTATTTCATTAAAAAAAGGACAAAAGAAAAATTTTAGTCTAGTCCTGTCAATTTAGTCAGTACCTGACGCAAATTGACGTATTTATAGTAGCCAATTTTTGAATCACCCGTACGATTCTGCAATTCACCGTGAAAGCTTGGGTGAAGTGAGCGTGGAATGAGCTGTCATTCGCTAGGGACTAACACTATTAAGGGCTCACTTCACTTATGATTTCACGGTGAGATTTTTACAGAATCGACCGGCACGTCTAAATATGTCTATGGAGTATCTTCATTTAACAGGACTAAAGTAATACTACTAATATAATAATAATATATTTTGTCCTTTTATCTTCTGTCCTTTTCTTAATGAAATAGAAAGAAAAAGATGCACTGAGCTCAAATTTAGTTTAGTTTGTGAAGATGGGAATCGGCGCCAATGTCTTGGTCACATTTTAACTCAAATGGGATTTTACATAGTCCCCAGTTTGGTTTCACGAAAGGAAGTCGACGACTGACACGGAAGTAAAACTCATCAGTCAGTTTTTGGAATCCTGGGAGACGTCCCTGGAGGTAATTGGCATTTTCTGTGACCTCTCAAAAGCGTTTGACTGCGTTGACCACAATACACTGAACTGTAATTTATACCATTGCGGAATTCATGGATTAGCTGCTGCCGGTGGATTCTGTAAAAAAAATAAATAAATGTCACCGTGAAATCATAAGTGAAGTGATCACTTAATAGTGTTAATCCGTAGTGAATGACAGCTCACTCCACGCTCACTTCACCCAAGCTTTCACGGTGAGATGGTTACAGAATCGCACGGCAGATCTTGTTCGTCAGTTCTTGTTCTTGAGTCGTCAATAGTGTCAATCCCTAGCATCAGCATGACTCACAGCTCACTCTAAGCTCACTTCACCTTAGTTATCACGGTGAGATGGTTACAGAATCGCACGGCTGTATGAATAATGTATGTGCAGAAATTATATAGTACTACGTAATACCAAAGTACTGCCTAGCCTACTTCAAAATCCACGCGTGAACAAGAGTTCACCAACGGAAACTACGCGACAAATAAAATCAAAACAGAACTGATTCAAAGGAAATCCAACTAGCCATTCCCTCGTCGTCGCCTGCATTTAACAAAGTTACACCGTCCGCAATAACCTTGTTATAACGTTCACTACAATCTCACGCACAATTTGACACTAATGTCGGTATTGTGCACCCCCTTGCAACGTTATTGTTTAGAAATGCTTGCTATTATTTGTGAATGTTTAGAAAATTTTGTGAAATGTATTTATTTATTGTATTATTATTGTTGAGGGTATTTTGATTGCTTGTTGGGGGTTCATAAACAAATTAATTGCAATTAGTTATTCTTTTGGGACGAAATTAAAGGAGTTTCAGATCGTTCCCTATTACTATTAGGTCATCCCACTTCCAGTGTCATATTTTTTTATTATTATTATTTTACAAAAACTGACTACTATACTATATAACCTTGTGACACTAATCAATAATCTCCACCACTATTAATCACTCGCTCCCAGACTGCTGGCAAATCTTGAACACCATTTAAAGTACCACTTTCATTTAATTCATCAATAATGCTCTTTAGTTTAATATCTAACTCCTTTTTGCTATTGTATCGAGTACCCAACAATTTCCTCTTCACATGGCCAAAACAATTGAAATCACAAGGATTCATATCCGGGGAATATGGCGGCTGAATAATTTCAATCCATCCTTTATCTTCAATTAAATTCTGAACTATTTTTGATTTGTGCGGTCTGGCGTTATCATGTAAAATTATAGGACTCGTTATATGTTCGTCGGCCCAAATAGGAAAATTTTCTTCTAAAAATGACTTATATCTATCTCTCTCCAGTCATAGTTCTATTTTCATCATAAGTTCTCCAAAAAGCAATGCCTCTGACATCCATAGCTACTATTAGTAGTATTTTTCGTTCATGTAGCTCTGCACGTGGTAAATGTTCAGCTGAAGTACCCGGTTCCACCCAATATCGTGAGTGATGTCTTTGACGAGGAGTATAAAATTCGACCCAAGTTTCATCAAGGCATATGAATCTATTAAGTATATTTTTCTTACGGCGATACCACGATAAATGGCTACGCGCAGTTTCATAACGAAACTCCTTCTGATCCGTGTTCAGAGTGTGGGGCACCCACACTGCACTTTTATTGACCAGACATAAATCCTCCGTGAGTACTCTATGTATAGTGGAATGAGGAATGTTAAGTTGAGTGGAGAGATCACTGACACTGACCCTACGCGACTGACGAAGTGCTTCCTTGATTTTGTCCCTTGCTTCTAATCTAGTCGATGATAATGATCGAGGTGCTCGCGGCTCATCTTCAGCTGTGGTTCTTCCTTGTTTGTACATTTCAAGCCATCGCTGTACGGTTCTTTTATTTAAGGCGTTACGACCAACACACTTTACCAGTAAGTCGTGCGCAACTCCTCCAGAGTAGTTGAGTAAAGCACAAAACTTTAGAAATATAACTACGTTGCTCCACTACATTAATAGATTTTTTAAATCTTCCATTTTAAATCAATGCACGTCTTGACAATACAACACACCAAATTAAACTAACATGATTGTACAAGACAACACATGTATTAACTATTGCATACCATTGCGCAATACATAAATATTGGAAATAAAAAATATGACACTGGAAGTGGGATGACTTAATATTTCACTGCAGAACAAAAGCATCTTCTCATAAGGGGATAGAACGAGCATTGATCTCCACGCTCGCTCATGATGTGTTTGCGATTTCAGATTTACTTATATTCTTACTAGCTTTCGCCCGCGGCTTCGCTCGCGTTAGTTTAGATTTCTTATATAATTCAATCATGATTCGAAAGACACGTGGCGCCATCATCATAATAACGTTAGTGTTGTTTTCCTCGAGAACAGCCGGTCGATTCTGTAAAAATCTCACCGTGAAATCATAAGTGAAGTGAGCACTTAATAGTATTAATCGCTAGCGAATGACAGCTCACTCCACGCTCACTTCACCCAAGCTTTCACGGTGAGATGGTTACAGAATCGCACGGCAGCACTTTTTTTCGGGATGAAAGGTACCCTATGTCCGTTTCTGTACACCTGACAACGTATAATTATGTAAAATTTTAGGATCGGTTCAGTGGTTTAGGCGTGAAAAGGTAACAAACAAACAAACTTACTTTCGCATTTATAATATTAGTTAGGATTTCAAATAACAACATCCCTTCAGTGTACATCCAGAAGGGGTATGCAGAGATGCATAAAGTACACTGATATCAGGTGCGTAAAAGGTTAAGACAAGTAAACAGAGACAGAGGTGCATAAAGTGCACCGATAATTCGCTATAACCAGCAGTGCTATTCTGTAAAAATCTCACCGTGAGAACTTACGTGAAGTGAGCGGGAAGTGAGCTTCAGTGCTATTCTGTAAAAATCTTACCGTGAGAACTTAGGTGAAGTGAGCGGGAAGTGAGCTTCAGTGCTATTCTGTAAAAATCTCACCGTGAGAACTTAGGTGAAGTGAGCGGGAAGTAAGCTTCAGTGCTATTCTGTAAAAATCTCACCGTGAGAACTTAGGTGAAGTGAGCGGGAAGTGAGCTTCAGTGCTATTCTGTAAAAATTTCACCGTGAGAACTTAGGTGAAGTGAGCGGGAAGTGAGCTTCAGTGCTATTCTATAAAAATCTCACCGTGAGAACTTACGTGAAGTGAGCGGGAAGTGAGCTTCAGTGCTATTCTGTAAAAATCTCACCGTGAGAACTTACGTGAAGTGAGCGGGAAGTGAGCTTCAGTGCTATTCTGTAAAAATCTCACCGTGAGAACTTACGTGAAGTGAGCGGGAAGTGAGCTTCAGTGCTATTCTGTAAAAATCTCACCGTGAGAACTTAGGTGAAGTAAGCGGGATGTGAGCTCTGTCATTCCCTAATGGTATTAACACTATTAAGTGCTCACTTCACTTATGATTTCGCGGTGAGATTTTTATAGAATCGGCCGACTGTAGTGCTATTCTGTAAAAATCTCACCGTGGTGAAGTGAGCTGTCGTTAGTGTCAATCCCTAGCATCAGATGGAAGGACAGCTCACTTCACCTAACTTCTCACGGTGAGATTCTAACAGAATCGACCGGCTCACAAATTGGTATTCACTGTTATTACATTTTCTGACCCATTTGTTTATATTTCATATACAGACGCCAGCACATCAAGCTACTCCAATCTGTCAGATTTCTTTAATAGATTTTCAACTTTATCGCTAAAGCATAAGGTTCAAAGCTGATTGGGAATATCTGACAGTTTCGGGTAGCTTGATATGCTGACGTCTGTACTTAATTGTTTTGGAACAGAATATATAATTATAGAGGTACTTGTCTCTACGTTTTCTCGTTGGGTTCCTCAAGTTCTGAGTACAAACTGACAAATGCTTGCACTGACTGGACTGGTTCCTGATCACTCAAATCTGTGTGGTACTTTCCTCAAAAGTCCATTTCAGACACCAATCTATATGGTGTCCACATGATCTGACCAAGATTATGTTTGAACATCAAAAGAGACACGTATCTAGTATTTTTATGTAAAGAATCTATGTACAAAATTTGGAAACTGTAAGATGAAAAATCACAAAGTTATAAGCTTGTAATGTTACCTGCTTGTCCGTACAAAAAGATGGTCACCACTTACCACACGCCGACGGCCGACCGGCCGTGACCTGTGGTATACGCATATGATTGCGGATATGTACTTAGTGGCGCTCGGTGATCAACTTGTAACCTTTTTTAAATGTTTTTGAGAGAAAATATAACATGGTGTAAAAATTTTTGGAATCAATTCAGTTGGGTCATATTCAAAATAATTGTATATTTACTATTGTCTTAATGTCCTACCCAATTATTTTCATAACGAGATACAACTCACTAGAATTGTATAAACAAACAGATTAAATTTTTATTTGAGCTTAATAAAAAACAACGAAACATTTGGTACACCTAAACAATTCATTAAAAAAAATTAAACCAGTCATTGCGCAGGTTCCGTTTTGAACAAGTATTCAATGTCCACGTCTTTGACGGTAAACTTAAAAAAATAATTTAATTATTAACCATTACACAAAAGTTAAAAAAAAACTATATTCAGAGAATATTGTTTAAACTTTCAACACTTCACTAAACAAAATATAAAATACTATTTAGTGTTCTCCAAATTTAATTTATTAATGAGTCTCCTGATTTTAATCATATCTGTTGTTCTTCTCTGTTATGCTTTTTTAACATTATTTCCATGGAAATAAAGAAATTTGATATACTGGCAACATGAGTTCACTAGCTGTCACTACACAACGTAAGAATAAACGCTCGGGGATTTTGTTCAATATAGTTTTTCAACTCGTTTCGTTGTCGAAGAAAATTAGACTTTTAAAAGTAAATATCCAATGTGAGTCGTTTACAATAGCGGTAAGTAATTACTGTTATAATACTCATACTAGGAAATGGCTGTATTGTGACATTTGTTATAACTAAAATATTCGTATAACATTTCGAATTGTTGTGGAAATAAATAGATTTGTAGATTAGACACGTGCAATTAATTCATATCCGTTATTTTATCTGTCACTTTTTTCTGTTACGTAACAGATATGAATGATTAGGCGTTATTCACATTGTCTCATGTTGTATGAATTAATGAAAATAAAATATTAATATTTACTGCACCGCAGGTTAGCCAAAACATTTTTTTTTTTACTGTCTTAAATTTATTTGAAGTATGTAAAGTTTGCGTATAATGTGGCATGTATTGCATTGCTGTGCCATGTATTGTCTGTGTGTGCATGTTTTACTGCGTATGCTCAGTCCTCACAGCTTGAGCCGTTTGTACTAACCGCGCAGCCTCGCCGAGGCGTACCCAGCCTCTCGTTGGCCGTCTCAGTATCAGTTAAGGGGGATGCGCCAAGGTAGCCGCGAAATTCAAAATGTCTCAGGTTTTTTGCAATTTACAGGTCAGTGTAAAGTTGTATGTTGTGAGTATTTTTTAAATTAATATCTGAGAAACTCTTTTTCATTAAAAAACTAAATTGTTAATACTGTAAGTGCTTAGTCAGCTAGCAAAAAAGTAACATCCACATAGAACTCTAATTATTAAAATCATGCAGTTTAAACTGCTTTACGAATTGTTTATTGATTTATGGCAATTATACCAATTAAAATACGATCATCAAAATGTTGTTTCATTATGTACCCACCTAGCGACCCACACCGGCTTCGCACTCGTAGCCTGTTATACTTAATCTTAGTAGGTGAACTGTAATAGGTATGCATAAGTAGTGATAGTGATGATGGTATTCTAATATTCCAGATGTTTTAATTAGCTCAACGTTAATTATTTAATTTATAAACGTGTGCTATTTAAAGTTGCCCTAATAATTCCTCTCTGTTATTTTTCTGTTACAATCAAACAATATTCATATCTGTTTCCTATCCGTAACTTACAATTATTTTGAATATGACCCAGTTACTTATTCTGAACAAACTATATTCAGGTTTGTAATATACTAAAAATAATGTCATCTCAGTATACAACGTGTAACGTTAAATGCGCAAAACCTCAGACACCCCAACTGATTTTCAATTCAATTGACCTATTTCAGAGAGAAAATAAGTCATTAAAAAAAATGTAAAGGTTTTATGTGCTGTTTTAGTTTTACTGGCCATTCTGATCGTTTCTTGCGTCAGCGACGACGCTTTACCGAGGGAGGAGTCGTCACCGGGCCGCAGCGCCGTGCTGACATTGGCTTGCTTGACCTATAATTAATAAATAGACACGGCAACGTTTTCAATGAAGATTTTTTGAAAAATGTGACCTATAAAAAGTGGTTCAATTGATTCTGCTCGTTATTCTGATCAAACTATTTTCAGGTTTTGCGCATTTAACGTTACACGTTGTATACACCCCTTCCAGCCATATCATCTTTCACACAACCTAGCATCGTTTCTTTGGTCTTCCCGTAAGTACTGTAAAAGTACTGTAAAGTCACCTTATGTAGTGCTGGCTGGCAATAAAATAACTCTGGTTGCATTTGAACAGTCAAGTGAGTTTAGAATGAGTGTTCAAATTGTTGTATTAGGTTTTTGTTTGGAAGAAGATAGTTATGATATAGCCGGGGTAACGAAAAGACGTTCGCTTGGAATAAACGTAGAAAATACTCGTATAACATTATATGATTTCTACAGTACTCTTATAGCTATTTATAACCACACTTACATACATAATACTTTATTCACTAGATTTTTATTTCTCCTTGTATCACTTTAAATAATAACAGCCGCACAGGTCGATCGATCAGGTTAAGCTACGCTTGCCGCGGTTGGTCTGTGGATGGGTGACCATCTTTACCTACTGACACCCCTCCGTGCCTCGGAAAGGATGTTAAGCGGTTGGTCCCGGCTGTCATTCGTAGATCTTTGACAGTCGTTACGGGGAGTCAGAAGCCCGAAAGTCTGACAACCAGTCTTACCTATAGGGGTATCGTAGTCGCTCCATGTAAAATACTGGTATTCAGCTGCATCCGGTTAGACTGGAAGCCGACCCCAACATAGTTGGCAAAAGGCTAGGCAGATGATGATCACGTGCCCATAACAAATGTATTATAATAAAACGAAGTGCATATTTTTCCATTAATTTTATTTAAATAACTTAATAGCTACATCACAAACAAATGTACAATAATATGAATTAACAGTAATTCTTCGTTTTTTTTCAAACCCGTCAACTAGTCTTCGATTCTATTGTAAAATCTTTTAATACATCATTCACGATAGAAAATGAAATTCCTTATTACAATACCCAGACCTCAATATAAAACATCGAGCCTTAGAACGAGACAGCCTTACAGGTATGAGTGGCGGAGACGACGATACAAAGAAACTGACACACTTTCAATTACAAACTGCCGGTCGATTCTGTAAAAATATCACCGTGAAAATGTGTGTATAATATTTTTTATGCTAATTCTATTGATGATTTTATATAATTTCAAAGCTAGTATTTTAGTATTCTGTTTTGCTATTTTATTTTAAAACCCCCACAAAATAGTAAAGTTTTGATGGCTAAAATACTAGCTTTGAAATTATATAAAATTATCAATAGAATTAGCATAAAATATATTATTAAAATCTCGATTATGATTGTAAATGCATGCTTGGTCAATCTCTAGCATCGGTGGGATGACACTGACAGATCACTCCACGCAAGTTTTCACGGTGATATTTTTACAGAATCGACCGGCAGAAAGTAGTTGATTCGTCAAAACAAGTGCCAAACTATATTTTCGGACGGTAAAAACCACATCGGCTGGTCGATTATGTAAAAATCTCACCGTGAAAACTTGTGTGGAGTGAGCTGTCAGTGTCATCAGAGACTAGGGATTGACCAAGCAAACATTTACAATCAAAATCGAGATTTTTAACTTATTTTTTATGCTAATTCTATTCGACTCGTCAGGAAAAGCCTAGGAAAAAAAAGAAAAAAAAAACAACATTGACATTCTGAGTTTCTGTTTTTTCTATTTTATAATATTTTAAAACTCCACAAAATAGTATTTTTTGACAACGGAAATACTAGCGTTGAAATGATATAATATGATCAATAGAATTAGCATAAAAAATATTATTAAAATATCGATTATGATTGTAAATGTATGCTTGGTCAATCCCTAGTATCAGGTGAGATGACAATGACAGCTCACTCCACGCTCACTTCACCTAAGTTTTCACGGTGATATGGTTACAGAATCGCACTGCGGGTGTAGGGACAACTGTCAAATTGTGTTGTTAATTCTTAGTTCGGGCTCCGAGCTAATCCTATATCCGTAAGTGATACGGAGTAGGAGCCACTAAAACTACGGGCTTCTTGTTTAGGGAATCCTCCAGATAAAAGAGGTCTCGCTCTACTTATTCGGGGTAGGTGTCACCCCTTAAAACGCCTTTCGTTCATTATTGTTTTTGGCACAGTTTTACTTCCTAATCGGACGAAACTACGGACTCTGTGCTTAAGGAGTAAACCTCCAAAACCTTTTCAAAAACGATATGCCGTAATAACATGGCCGATGAATGAATTTTAGTCATGGTAGAGTATCATGATTATATCACCAAGTACGTTTAAATACAAGGTGTAATTGAAATTAATGAAAACCTGAAAAGGTGTCATGGTACTCATCATTATGAATATCTTTTACTTTGGGACCAAGTCTGAGATCGCAAAAAAAAATATTAAAAAAATAATAATAATACACATAATAAAAAATATCTGCTGCTCCATTGTAGCTGATATTTTTTTCGCGATAAAATAATCGCAAAAAAAATATTTTTTGGCGATTTTGAGGGTTGGTCCCATATATAAAAGATTGTTCCCTTAGTTATTTCAATTACACGTTGTATTTGCTAGTTACTCAAGATGAGCTGAAACTATCTATAAAAATGATTCAAGAGATATATCTGGGTACCTACTTAGGCCACTCAAAAAATCTTTTCCTATCGTGAATGATACCCAACGAAAATCTATATATTTCTATGATATTGTTTCTTCATGAAACTGCCTGCTGTAGATATATAGTATCCATTTTTAAGCTCAAATAATCAAAATGTACAGACGCCAGCACATCAAGCTACTACAATCTGTCAAATTTCTTTAATAGATTTTCAACTTTATCGCTAAAGCATTAGGTTCAAAGTTGATTGGGAAAATTTGACCGTTTCGGGTAGCTTGATGTGCTGGCTAGTTCATTAGATAGGCGGTCACTCCATGTAAAATTCTGGTAATCAGCTGCATCCGGTTAGACTGGAAACCGACTACAACATAGTTGGGAAAACGCTACGCAGATGTAGTTCATGCAACTGCCAGTCGATTCTGTAAAAATCTCACCGTGAAATGATAAGTGAAGTGAGCTTGAAGTGAGTGGTGTCAATAGTGTTAATCCCGAATGACAGCTCACTTCCCGCTCACTTCATCTAAGTTGTCACGGTGAGATTTTCACAGTCACGAAGTGCAGCCGTCGAATATTTCTGCTTTGTGCTCGTGACTATAGATATATTTTGTTTTTATTTTTCCTTATTATTAGAATGTTTTTTTTTTGTATGCACGTGTTTCTGTGACAAATAAATCTATTTTTCTTTCTTTCATAAAAAAAACTTTTTATCGGTCTTTGGTTCTGTATTTTCGGTTTTTGCCACCAACTTCCGAAATTAAAGTTATTTTTTACTTTGTAGTGTTTTTTTTTTATTATATTTTTTTTTTTTTTTTGTAAAAAAGTTTTTTATTTTATTTGGTTTTTGTGATACAGGACCTTACCACTTCGTGTATCACTACTTGATATGTAAACAACAGTGATAGAAGTTTTATAACATCATCTAGATAGACCAAGTGGAAAAAATACGTAAATTGAAGCTAAATCAAAAACTACCCAAACAAAATTCATAAAATTCATATGGAACCATCGCAAGAGCTTCCTCTATCAAATGAAAAAAAAAACGTTGCGCAATTGATGAAAATATCGATGAATAAAAATATTTTTAAAAAATACATACAAACGAACATACAACCTCCTTTTTTGAAGTCTGTTAAAAGATGGTTGTTCATCGACAAACAATGCGATGCAGACAATTCCAAACAGCCGGGCATTTCATGAAAATACTGCACTGAAGTAACTTTTAGTATTGCTACGAAAATTAACTTTTATTGGGACTAACAAACAACCTATTTCTCGTAGTTAAATCTATGTTTTGAGCTTTCCTATGCTAAGTATAATTATTTACAACTTAATTACAATACAATCTGTCTAAAATTGAATTAACACTACTTTATTATCATTCAATTCTCTTTATACAAAGCTGTAACGTTAGGTTACGCAGGTAAAGTACACCCAGCGAAATTGATAAGTAAGCAGGCGCAAAATGACAAATTAAGAAAATGATTGTCTGCTTAGTGGTCATCGTGCTACCCAGTAACTGTGTTGTGGACGTCAGATAGACAGTATGGAATTTCTCACAGTAGCAGCCTGGATTCTGGTTTTCAAAAATCACTCTATCAAAGCAGAATTTTTGAAAATGCATTCACTTTCGTTTTATAAGACTTTTGCAAGATTTCATTCTTCTGGACCCAGTGGCTTAGGAAGAGTGTTGTCGTCAGTGAGTTGATGAATTTAAGATTTTCACTAAGTAAAAGATCACATTTTACAAAATGCAATTACTGCGACTACGTTTTCTTAATTTCTTGTTCTTGTCTCCGGAATGTGCAAATGTTTAATTTCGACCTGCAGACTTAATAACTTTGCTGCATGTACTTTTTCTAGACAATACTGACAGAAAAAAATCTACTAACTTGAAGACAGTGGGCATATTTATAATTTCCAACGTGATGATATAATCGTGGATGTATTATCACGATAGCACAGGGTAGTAAAATGTATGGAAATGTACGAAGACGCTCTTAAAGGAGATTGAAGATGTTTATATGGAGCCTGGCATACTCGTACCTACTGTTGCGCCATTTTGTTTTTTTTTTTAATGGCGGACACGCATGGAACCTATGTAAATCGATAGCTGACATCAATGCAAACGGATATAAAAAAGAAATATCTCGGAAACGTGACACTTTACGGGATTTGGTCTTAATATGTTTTCCGTTTCATTTATATAGATATGAAGCGTGGCCGCCATTTTGAACAGAAAAAAAAAAATTAAAAAATGGCGGGCAGGTAGGTGTACCACGGATCTTATCGTTAGAAATTATAAAAGCGGACATTAGTATTATCAGTTGTCGAAATACATTATAATATTAAACTGTACAAACTAAATATATTTTATTAATAAATATTATTTAAAAATACTATTATTTTTAATGACTAAACTACACACTCAATCATTATTTTATATTATAATACAAAATATTACTATTATTGCACTTAATAGTAATAACTACAAGTTGACTAGATTTCTTATTAATAAAATCAACTAGTTTTGAGATCTATTTTTAATTTTTATTAATTTAAATACCAATTATTATTTCAAATCGAGATCGTTCGCATATTTTTTTAATTTGCTCTTCATTTTGTTGTTTCGAGTGATTGCTTGTTCTAAAACAAACTATGTAACTATAAATACCAACTGTCCTTAGGGGAAATTCTCGTAATTTCAAGAACGTTCACATTATATTATCAGACCCAAAAAAAAAAAAAATACCTCAAACTCTACATTTTTAATATTGATTGTCGCTGAGATACGATTGCTACTAGATTTTGATCGTTAAAATTACGAAAATATGAATGTCATCTACATCAATCATTGGACATGATGATGACATTTAAAAATTAAGGTAATTTTTGCTTTTTCTTCTTATTTTCTTTCTTTCTTTCTTTCTTTCTTTTTAAAACTGGGTTACCTTACCTACCACGTTTTATTCGTAAATATTAAGTTTAAGTCAATTTTTACGTGTTATTTGCAGAGTAGTGTTGTGCGTAGTTCGATTCGCCGACGATGTCGATATCGCAGTCACTATGTTCCGTGTCTGAATCTGTCGATATTCTTGAGTTTTCAGCCTAGAAATAATAAACATATTTAATGAAAATGACAATTTTACATTCTACTGGGATCTATCATCACATACATCACTGACAGACGGGCGTTAGGGCGTGTTCACACGAGCGCGATTTTTTCGGCGCGACACAGCGCGCGCGTCGCGTACGCATCACGCCCTCTTTAGAAACATTTAGGAATTAAATGCTTCTCTTTTGTAATATAAAGTTTAAAATATATCGATTTAAAATACTCGCGCTCGCTCAGCGGTCGCGTAGTAAATCGCGCTGCGCCCGAGTAGAGAACGCGCCGCCTCCACACCGCCCTTTCCGCTACGGTCGCGAGGATGGCATTCTTACCGCAACCGCGCTCGGGACATAATGGATACCGTAGATAACGAGCACTTTTTGCAAATAATTGAAGAACGTAAAGCCGTGTACAGACGCGTGTAATGTGTAATTTAATGTATCGATTAATGTAATGCGATTAGTGTGGACGGCATACAAACTCAACGCGAAACCTGTGTGTTCGACTGCGAGAGCAGAGCCTTTGTGTTCGCGCTAAAAACTAGGTGGTGGATCAGCGCGAGCGGTACATGTATCGCTCGTAGTCCCGTCCACACGCAGAATTCGCGTTACATTACACGATAAATTACATTATACGTTACACGCGTCTGTACACGCCTTAATGTGTTGTGGGGTCGCGACACGAACGCGACGCGCTTTTTGAAAGCTCTACGCGATCAGCGCTCATGCGCGCGTGTCGTCTGAAGGCGCCCTTCTGCGGTGTATACTACTAGTTGCCAATAAGTGTGAAATTCTCCACGTAATTTATTTGCTAAAAACATTATGCATAGGATCGAAAATGGCATGGTAAAAAATGGTGATATCTATCGGTCTTATTCATAAAAAGTTATCGAACATCTAAAGGATAAAGTGTGGCTGGGAAAAAATCTTATTCATAAACGCATTTTAGCACTAAAATGTTCTTTAAACCCTCTTTAAAGTTATGAAACCCAGAACCCTACTATAACAGTATTATAAGGAAAAAATGGCCGACTCATCAGCTGATTAATAAGAAAATGACATTTGACGCACAAATGTAAAATGTGTGAAAAGTCAGTCGTACTTAATATATTTTGCACTTCTGTTTAACAAAGAGCATGGCGGGGTAAGCATGGGGTAGGGGCCCCAGCGGAAATTTCAACTGCCAATTTTTGTGTATGTTGGTCTTACTGAGTGTAACTTACCTGTAAAATATTACTTCAAAATATGCATTGGTTTTCGAGAAATTTAAAAAAATATTTTTCAACAAAAAAATTTTTTCACGGCCGGCCGTCCGGCTGTGACCTGTGCTGTACGCATATGATTGCGGATATGTACTTAGTGTCGCTCGGTGTCCAACTTGTTACCTTTTTTAAATATTTTTTTGACAAAATATAACATGGTCCAAAAATTATTGCAATCGATTCAGTTACTTATTCTGAACAAACTGTATTCAGGTTTGCAATATACTAAAAATAATGTTTAATACAACGTGTAACGTTAAATGCGCAAAACCTCAGACACCCCAACTGATTTTTAATTCAATTGACCTATTTCACAGAGAAAATAAGTCATTAAAAAAATTTTAAAGGTTTTATGTGCTGTTTAATTTTACTGGCCATTCTGATCGTTTCTTGCGTCTGCGACGACGCTTTATCGAGGGAGGAGTCGTCACCGGGCCGCTGTGCCGCGCTGACTTGACCTATTAATAAATAGACACGGCAAGGTCTTTAATGTAGATTTTTTGAAAAATGTGAATTATATTAAAAAGTGTTTCAATTGATTCTGCTCTTTATTCTGATCAAACTATTTTCAGGTTTTGCGCATTTAACGTTACACGTTGTATACCAGTCCCGTCCCGCATGATGATAACTTCGTGAAAGTTAAGAAAATCAAAATCAATCAAATCAAAAGTCATTTATTCAAATTAGTCTGAGAATCAGCATTTTTTGAACGCGAACATTCCATAAAACAGTCCCGCAAAACGCCAGCCTTTCAACACTTCCTAGCGCTTTTGCTGGGAAGAAAGAATTTGGACAGGACAACGTCTGTTTTGTCAGCTAGTGTGGTAATAATGATGATTACTTACCTTTCGACATTCAGAATGTGTCGTTTGATGTTTTGTGGTGAAGTCTACCGCTGCAGCTCCTGGAGACAAAGGAGTAAAAAGTATTAATTCAATTCAATTTATTTAGTCAATAACAATTCAAATGGTGTTTGAATACAATCCAGTAAGATACATACGTGTTAGATTTGATTAGATTATGAAAAGTGCAATACGTATAAATATTCCAAAATGATCGCGGCATTATTATTACGCGAGCACGCATTCGTAGCGCGTAGCAAACCATTTGGCGTAGCGGCCGCTACGGCGTAGCAACCTACGTAATTTCTTAGTCAATCTTTATTTGCAATATATTTTTATTCTCTGTTCGTATCAAAAATACCTAAAATTAATTAAATTTGTTACAGTCAACCGCACGTCTGTGGTAACCATTTGATTTTAATAATAATATTAATTGATTACTAAGTTTTCGACTTCGATTATTACTTTAACAGCAGCTTTATTTCCTTACAGCAACGGTGATTTTCGTAGCTCTGAAGTTCGTCGTCCGGTCGACTGTACAGAGGCCAAGAATTTATGAAACTCTATATATTGCTTCAGAAGCCCCCCATCGATTTAAACCGTAGTCCCCATCTTGCAAACCCCGACAATACGCACACAAAAATCATTACACTACCAAGACACTGCAACGAAAAGAAACCAAATCAAATTACTACTCACACACAATTACAACCTCTAACACTACACAATTAGACCCATTTTCGCGTACACTCCTTATTCCCCTCCCCTAAACGCTATTACCAACCGATTTTGAACCCAAAATCTACAGCAATATGTTGCGGAATAGCTTACGAACGATTCTAAGACGTTGGTTGCCTAGCAACGGCGCCATATTGCTTCTAATTTGATTTGACAACGTCTTGAGTTGTGGCATTGCCGAGACATTATTAAATTGACGTGTCCTGAGGTTTAAGATGGCAATTTATGGGAACGGGAGGCTTAAGTACACTGGACTTAGTACATAATATACAAAATGGTTCATAATGACTTCGAAATTACTATAAATCTATACATATAAATAAAATTGGAGTGTCTGTTTGTAATATTGAAATAATCGTTTTTTAATACATGCATATGAATACGGTACATACACCAAAATAACATTTTTTACAATATTTGTCTGTCTGTTTGTTCCGGCTAATCTCTGAAATGGCTGGACCGATTTTGACGGGACTTTTATTGGCAGGTAGCTGATGTAATAAGGAGTAACTTAGGCTACTTTTAATTTAGAAAAATAAAGTAATGTTGCAATGTCCAAGTACTGTGCAGTACCGCGCGAAGCTCACTGTGCCGTCACGTCGGGCGCCTCCCACCACTTCTTCATTAATAAAAATGTTTAGTATATCGCTCATCCAATGGAACAACGACGTAATTACGAAAATATTTTTTTAACAGTTCTTGAGTTTTCTCATGAAATTATTACGAATTATTATTGATTGAAAGTAACATACATAATAGTACATTATGATATAAGTGCGGTAAGTTGAAAATTACAGCTGAGGCGATATTGCTAGCCCGAGCCGTAGGTGAGGGCTATAAGAAAGCAGAGGCTGTAATTATCAAACCGCACGTATG
Source organism: Eremobia ochroleuca (assembly GCA_949629135.1). Lineage (NCBI taxonomy): Eukaryota > Metazoa > Arthropoda > Insecta > Lepidoptera > Noctuidae > Eremobia > Eremobia ochroleuca. Next base: position 8,181,115 of record OX451412.1, read on the forward strand.
TCATACGACGTTTTATAACACATTTTTGAGGAAATAAATAGAACTCGGACTTTCTTAAACGAATACATCTTTAATTACTTGTTAAAACAGTTATTAAAATTCGAACAATTTGTAAAATTAATTATTACGTTGCCAGTTGGCATTTTTAATGTTGTCAAGCTATTACTCGTATTATTAGTTGCAATTTCACCAGTCTCTCTCTCACTCTCTTGAGTGAAAGTAGGAGAAACGAGACCACAGAGTTCTTTATTAAATGTTTATTTATTATATTTTATCTCCGAAAGTTAATTTTATTCATAAAATGTTGACCACTTTTCTGACATAAAAAACTCTTTGCTAGATTTAAAAAAGTACCGTTCGTTTTAGACGGAGCATCTTGATAAACCGTGCGCTTTACATTACAATTACGCACAAGTACGTAATGAGATACATTACGATATTGAAATTGGTGCAGTAAGAGACCTTTTACGAGCAAATGTGTTATAAAAATATTAAACATTAAAGCATAATCATTGGATTAAAAGTTTGAAATTGAAAATATGATATATCATATTTTCAATTTCAAACTTTTAAAACGTTCACCTGAAAAATAGCTAAAACGTAATTACGTCGTTGTTCCATTGGATGAGCGATATATGAAAAGATTATGAAGTAAGTAGTGATAGATTATTAACATTAACAAATAACTATGCAATTAAAAATGAGCCAGCGAAGCGGGCAGCTAGTATACAGTAATTTTAAGAAAAAGCCACTCTGCAACCTAACTGAGTAACACCATCTATCTCAATCTGACTGATTTCGAAGGATACTGCTAATCCATTGATTCATATGATCGATTAATATTTTAATCATGCATTACAGACTTGTAATGACAGACTTTCGTATAGCAGCAGCTCTGATAAATAGGTTTCACCAAAGAATTGCTGACAGAGAGGATGCAGGGCAAATACTTGAAATAATAAATCAAAACATCCACATAAATAATTCTCTTGCTGATTTTGTCAATCAAAATAATTTAAATAGACGGTGAACAGATTTCCTCTCAATTATTGTCAACATATATAATTTATCCTTTCCGAGGCTGGAATCTCCCTAGCCTTTTCCCAACTACGCTGGGGTCAGCTTCCAGTCTAACTGGATGCAGCTGAATACCAGTATTTTACATGGAGCGACTGCCTATCTGACCTCCACAACCCAGTTACTCTGGGTAATATGATACTCCTTGGTAAGACTGGTTGTCAGACTTTCGGGCTACTGACGACCCGTAACGACCGTCAAAGATCCACGAATGACAGCCGGGACCAACGGCTTAACGTGCTTTCCGAGGCACGGAGGGGTCTTGGTACGTGAAGATGGTCACCCATCCACGGACCAACCGCGGCAAGCGTAGCTTAACCTGATCGATCGACCCGTGCGGCTGTTATTACTTAGCCACAAGCCCCTCTTTCCGAGGCTGGAATATAGTTACTTAATTCTAACTGCATGTGGAACGTACTTATCAATTGAAACAAGCACGTTCTTACTATGGAGAACACATAAGAGGCGATGGTTCATATACTATTGAGATGTGCAGAAATACTGCCAGCAACCTACTGGACGGTTTCCCGCTCCCTTCGGTCAACTGCAGTTTATTGCGTGAGAAAATACAGAGCAGACAAATCAATAGAAAAACATAATTTCGTTTATACAACGTGTAACGTTAAATGCGCAAAACCTCAGACACCCCAACTGATTTTTAATTCAATTGACCTATTTCAGAGAGAAAATAAGTCATTAAAAAAAATTTAAAGGTTTTATGTGCCGTTTTAGTTTTACTGGCCATTCTGATCGTTTCTTGCGTCTGCGATGACGCTTTATCGAGGGAGGAGTCGTCACCGGGCCGCTGCGCCGCGCGCCGCGCTGACATTGGCTTGCTTGGCCTATTAATAAATAGACACGGCAACGTTTTTAATGAAGATTTTTTTTTAAATGTGACCTATATTAAAAAGTGGTTCAATTAATTCTGCTCGTTATTCTGATCAAACTATTTTCAGGTTTTGCGCATTTAACGTTACACGTTGTATATTATATGAAAATAACACTGAACTATATGGCAGGTCGTAGAACAGTAGGTTGCTGTGCACATATTATGACCTTTATTTGGTTTTTAAGTTGGATAAGGTATCAGGAACCTATTAATCCACCTGCCAAGTTCCTTGACCATGTTCTTATAACATATGAATCTGATTAATAAATATAATTTTCCAAAAAAACAAAAACAATTTTTATTTAATACACAACCTGTTTCATTTAAATGTTAAAAAAATATCTAAATATACATCTTGATACAAAACTAGGTTTATATCCTCATTTTTACTGATATTAGCTATTAAATCAATCACATACTATTAGGCGAACTGTTTATTTATGAGTGGCCAAAGCCCTATAGAAACTGGACAATAATACACGTTGGGGTCGGCTTCCAGTCTAACCGGATACAGCTGAATGCCAGTATTATACATGGAGCGACTGCCTATCTGACCTCCACAACCCAGTTACTGGGTCCTCGGTAAGACTGGTTTTTAGACTTTCGGGCTTCTAACGACCCGTGACGGATTTCAAAGATCCACGAACGACATAAAATTCATTTTTAATAAATAAATAAATTTTCGAATCCACTTCTGTTTTATAAACCCTGAACTACCACGTATATGTACCTACGTCACTCCCCAAAGGTATTCTCTAGTGGAACTACACACGAAATTCTCGAGCAAACATCAGTTAATTGGACAAGTTCGGAGCGGAACTGTGCGGCAAGAAGATATTTCTTGGGAAGTACAAACTATGCTGCTCGCAGTTCAGGCCAAACTTTCTAATAATATCTATTATTAGAAAGTTTGGTCTAAACTGCGCGGGAGGGAGAATGCCACCGATATATGAAAATGAACAAGGTGTTAGGAACTATATAAGGACATATTGTAAAGCTACGTGCAGCCGGTCGATTCTGGAAAAATCTAAGGTGAAGTGAGCTTAGAGTGAGCTGTGAGTCATGGTGATGCTAGGGATTGACACTATTGAGGACTCACTCCACGCTCACTTCACCCAAGTTTTCACGGTGAGATGGTTACAGAATCGCAGCACAACAATCAAACAACAAACAAATCACAATCAAATCAATCAGTTTATGTTGGCACCAACTTAAGCGTTGAAAATGTATGTGTACTACTGAATAAATAAATAAATAAAAAAGTAAAGTAAAATCTTTCGTCTTTATAATATTAGTATTATAAAGAGGAAAGATTTGATTGTTTGTTTGTGTTGAATAGGCTCCGAAACTACTGGACCGATTTGAAAAATTGTATTACCATTAGAAGCCAACATTATCCCTGATGAACATAGGCTACTTTTTACCGCGGGAAAATGCTTCGTTCCTACGGGAAAACGGGTAATAGGACAACGGGTAGTATGAATTATCCGTCCGTACTTATCTTTTTCACATAACTTCTAAACGGCTGAACCGATTGGGTTGAAATTCTATATGGGTATGTCGATGGTTTCCTGGATTATTTTAAAAATACAATAGGACCCGGTAGGTGGCGTTGCTGTCGGTATGTCAACTACTAAACGGCTTGACCGGTTGGGTTGAAATTTTGTATGTGTATTTCCATGGTTTCACAGACACGAATGTATCAAGCCTACCTAATCTATCTTTCTATACCTACATATATAAATAAATCAATTACATTGACCACATTATTTAAGCAACATATTTTTAAACGGCGGGAATTCCGAATTCTACGCAAACGAAGTTGCGGGCGGATGCTATAGTTAATAATATACAGGGTTATTTGTAAAACACCAACATCCTCTTAAGAGGTCATTGTACTCATCATTATGAACAACTTTTACTATGAGACCAAACCAGAAATCGCGAAAAAAAAATCAGCTAGGTATTCCCTGCATTTTGACGACTCGTACGAACATAAATGTAGGGAACAGCTGATTTTTTTTACGTGCATATTTTTTTTTACTTATTTCCGGTTTATATTTGAGCCACCCACGTATTATGGGTGTTGGTTCTCCGATAAAGAAATAATTATAGCATCCTCACCTCGTTGCTGCTGTTGCTTCCTCATCTGCTTCTTATGCTTCATCCTTCGGTTCTGGAACCAGGTCTTCACCTGCGTCTCCGAGAGGTTCAGAGCCCCTGCCAGTTCTACCCGCTCAGGAGTTGACAGGTACCGCTGGGATTCGAAGCGTTTTTCTAAGCCTGGACAAATATTATGAGCTAATGAAAAAGTGTTACATTCTTGACATGCACAGGAAATTAAGCACTCATTATCTGCCTAGCCTTTTCCCAATTCCCAACTATATTATCGTGTCTTGTCTGTAACGCCAACAAGGAATCGAAATGTCAACCGTACGGACAACGCGTATTTTGATAGTTCAAGCCGCGCCAACTTCGCGTATATTTCGCGCGGTTTCGTTCATTGTGTCATAGATAATACGTTAATAGCAGTATGTCGATTCTGTAAAAATCTTACATCTATATGTATATATATACAGTGTGAGTCTTTATAAAGTGCACATATTAAAAAGGGTTAAAATATAAACAGTTTTATCGACGGAAAAAATGTCAAAAAAAAAACTAAAAAAAAAAAAATTATGGACTTTTAATTTTTTTTACTTTCGTCTGGGTACCCCATGCAAACAAACTGTTACTACTTTTAAACTAAATGTGATATTCAAACAAAACAAAATTAATAATGATCTCTAATAATAGGCCGAGCTAATAAAGCCATAATTTTTTGAAAAAGAAACCTCATAAATTAATTATTAATGATTTTTCGAAGAAAATTTACCATTTTTACCATTTTTTAAATATTTTTTTTTTTGACATTTTTTCCGTCGATAAAATTGTTTATATTTTCACCCTTTTTAATATGTGCACTTTATAAAGACTCACATTGTATATTTAGTGTTAGCTTGTATATTGGTCGTGTCTTTGTGAATAAAGTGAATTGCTTAAATATTGTTAAACTATTCTTCTATAATATATACGAGTATCTCTACTCGTATTAGCGCTCTCTCTTACCTTATTCACCCCCTTAATTTCTAGCCAATCTTTCACATAATCAATTCTGATCCATATTATTTTTATTTAACACTGTTTAACTGACTTCAAAAACAAACTCAAATAGTGATGGGCTGACTATGGGTTTCGCCAATCTTTGACTACCCATAGTGGCTAAACTTCATCACCTTAACCCTTAACCACCTACCACCGGTCCCTAAGACCGCAACGGCAACCAGTAAATAAAGGTTAAGGTAACTTTATTTTCGTTACAGACACTAATGCATTTTGTGACTATTGTTTTTTTCCTAAATAAAGGATGCGTAGAAAAGGTATATAGATGCGCACTGTCCTATGACACTTACACATCGAAATATTTGAATGCAAAAATATGTTGCAGGCTCAGGGATCGCGGTGGTAATCTACACTAATATTATAAAATAAAAATAAAATAGTCTTTATTTCGGATAAGCAACATCCATATGGGTTAGTAACAAAAACAAAAGACAAAACTTATACCTATGTTAGTAAACTTATGTACCTATTATCTACTCTCTATTGGACAACAAGGCTGTTGTTCAAAATGCATCTTTGAACAACATCACCTAACAAAGGAGAATCGTACCTCCCCGCTATGATCTTCAGGATGGAGTTGGAGCTGTCCCGCACTCTGCAGAGCAAAGAGGCAGATTTCTGTCTGACGATGGCGTGGAAGCCATCGACGTGAGCTTGTGAAAACATACCTGATGCACTGCAGAAACGGGGCAGCCCCATCAGCATCCTGAACCCGTTATTATATTGGACCCGCAGGGCGCTGATGGCCCGCTGAGTATAGTTGGTCCACAGGCTGCACGTGTAAAACACTTGGCAATAGGCTTTAAAAAGCGTTATTTTGACTTCTCTGCTACAGCGAGCAAACCTGCGAACCAACATGTTACATCGGACGGCCAGCGCCCTGCGTTCCCTCTCAATATCCACTCGGTCATTTAGGTCGTCGGTTACATAATGCCCCAAGTATTTGAACTGGTATACTCGCAATATGTCATTCCCATTCAGTTTAATCGGGGGCACATACTCAGGACATTTAACACCGCCAGCCTTAAAAACCAAGAACTCGCTTTTTTTGACATTATAAACTAGGCCATGCTCTCGAGCATAGCCCTCACAACAATTAAGCAGCTCTCTAAGCGCCCTAACCGTAGGGCTCAGCAGCACCATATCGTCAGCGTAGCTGATGTTGTTGACACTAACGTCATCCACGCGACAACCGATTTTCTTGCTGCTGAGCTCAACGATTAGATCATTTATGTACAGGTTAAACAATTTTGGTGACGTAATCCCTCCTTGTCTCACCCCACACTCCAGCCCATACGACATAGACTGCCCATCGGCCCATCTCACACTGTTCGTTTGGTTAGTACCAATACTGGAAGATCTAGATATTATAAAGAGGAAAGATTTGATTGTTTGTTTGTATTGAATAGGCTCCGAAACTACTGGACCGATTTGAAAAATTGTTTTACCATTAGAAGCCGACATTATCTCTGATGAACATAGGCTACTTTTTATCGCGGGAAAGTGCTTCATTCCTACGGGAAAACGGGTAATAGGATTTAAACGGCGGGATTTCAGAATTCTACGCAAAAGAACTTGCAGGCGGATGTTAGTGATTAATAATTATGATCTTTCACACAATCCATTCCGATCCATCTTTTCTTTGCTCTAAGTAACACTTTTTAACCGACTTTCAAAAAGAATTACTTACCACTTAAAAAAAAAATAGTTTCAGAAGGCGGTGGCAAAACATTTATGGTAAACAAAACTAAAACTACTGACTTTGGAAATAAAATTATCTTTCATTTTAAAGATTAAATTTTTGACAGCTACGTTTTGAACTCGGTTGTAACCATATTGGAACCATATTCATCATCTGCCTAGCCTTTTCCCAACTATGTTGGGGTCGGCTTCCAGTCTAACCGGATGCAGCTCAATACCAGTATTTTACATGGAGCGACTGCCTATCTGACCTCCACAACCCATTTACTAGGTAACAAGGAACCGTACTACACGTTTAAAAACTGACCGGTTAACTGGGGGTCGGAGAACACCGTCCTTGCTTTCCGCCGTCGGCAATGTTTCAATGCAGATAACGATAACTCTGACGGAGTGAACAGAGCGTGATATGGCACTCCTGAAACAAACGAATATTCATGTTTTTAACACGCAAAACGTACACAAAACTTTATTTTTCTTATACCTTATCTAGTCTACTATCATTTGATGCCATGAACATGTGCACAAAGTTGCAACTCTTCCAAATAAATGGATCGAAAAAAATGAAAAATTACATACAGAATAAAAAGCTTCATTTTTAGGGTTCCGTAGCCAAATGGCAAAAAACGGAACCCTTACTGATTCGTCATGTCTGTCTGTTCGTATGTCACAGCCCCTTTTTCTGAAATTATAAGAGCTATATTGTTGAAACTTGGTAAGTAGATGTATTCTGTGAACCCCATTAAGATTCTCACACAAAAATAGAAAAAAAAAAAAAAAAACGACGGGTTGCACTCCGGGAGTGCCGGCAGAAGTGAAAACTTGAATATTAACTTTGTGCATTTTGATATTTTGGAATGGTTAGGGAATAATTTTGCACGAATTGCTTTAATTATCAGTATAAAAGTACTATCATTTATGTGGTAGAATACAATATTTATTTATTGCGCTATCGTACACAAACATGACAAGTTTAAACACACACGAACATTAGCGCAAGCGCCCTGCGCCGCCTAAACGAAACAGCAGGCGCAGGCATACATTTTCGCCGCGCCGTAGAAAGAGAGGGGGATACTTCCTCTCCTACGCCGCGCCGGCTGTCTACTCTCCATCCGTCTTACGAATTTTCGATCAGGTCACGTGTCCTGACGCGAGTTTAACATTTTTTACCCATTACAAAAAAAGTGTACAACGCCGCTAAAGAAGTTTTCACTTCAAAAAAAAACAATAAATTTTGTACATAGATAAGCACCTTATCACCTGCATAGACTTTTCGTAACTATTTTGGGGCCGGCTTTCTGCCTAATCAGATATATTTTATCAAGGGCGAGTTTCACCAAACTTTTATACCTAGAATAAATCTAATCCTGAAAATAAATTTTGAATTTTTGACAGTTATTCCATAATAATAATAATAAATTGATTTATTCGTTAGAATATTGTTGTTACAAAGGTGTTACACGCAATATGATGTCCGTAATATTCTGCTGTTTCCAGCGTACAAATATTTCAAATAATTAAATTAAGAGTATTAAAATCAAAATCAAAAGTCATTTATTCAAACTAGGCTGAGAATCAGCACTTTTCGAACGTCAAAATTACAAAAGACAGTCCCCCAAAACGCCCGCCCTTCACCACTTCCTAGTGCTTTCGCTGGGAAGAAGAAGTGGCGCAACAAACTCCCCAGCAGCACAGCTGTCTGTTCAGTTAGAAAATACTTGACTGAATACAATACAAGGTATGCAAAGTAATTAACATTACAAGAGACAGGACACTAAATTTAATTATTTGCCATATGTCAGCTAGCAACGCCAATATACCAAGAAATACAATAAAAAATTATACGTAGGTACTCAAGCAAAAATTAATAAATAAATGAAAATTAAATAAAAGCCTCCAGGTATGAAGGGCGTGACCGCTAACATATTTATGCAATGCTGGGTTCTGTTTACATAGCTGTCGCTTGAAGTCACAAATGATAAACTAGGACCATCGAAGGAAACTAAATAAACAAGTTATTACTAATTATAACAATAATAAAACCATGGTCAGCAAGACGACCAGTCACCACAAGCAGCACCCGTTCACGAGCATAACGCAAAGATCAGCCATTACCCCCCTCGCCATATTTGAGGGAAGGAGGCAACCCGACCCCCGACGCTACCGCAAGCAGTGACATCTGAGGGAGCATGACGAACTTGCTGCCGGTTGCTCAGGTAAGAATAATATGATCAATCGTCGAGGTCACATTAAAACAATATGTCAAAATTGAACCATAAAGAAAACAACAAGAACAAGATAAGGAAATCGTTAACTACTATTAAATACAAAGTCAAGGGTTATTAATTATAATTTCAAGAATTATTAAATACAATGTAAAAAAATTATTCAACACAATGTCATAGAAATGAAATTCCATTCAAATATTAGGAGCACAAAGGCAAGTCGTCGTCTAATATAAATTTTGATTCAAAATATAATACTAGAACAGCCGGTCGATTCTGGAAAAATCTCGCCCTGATAATTAAGGTGAAGTGAGCTTAGAGTGAGCTGTGAGTCATGCTGATGCTAGGGATTGACACTATTTACGACTCACTCCATGCTCACTTCACCAAAGCTGTCACGGTGAGATGGTTACAGAATCGTACGGCAGAACATGTAAATGTTATTCCACGGATAAAATCGGCCCCAAGGAACACAAACATAGTAAAGTAATACCTTTATATTAAAAAAAAAACAGAAATGTCTAAGCATGTAACCTAATAAATAAACTAGATACTCTAACGGCTGATTATTCCATAGCCAGATAACTATTATTCGAAGAATAAAATTGACGTTTGACAGTTTATGTATGAAATAACTGTCAAAATTATTCCTCGTGTAAAGTTATCAGATGACTGAAAAATCAGCCCTAATTAAATTTAAAAAACAATTGTTAGCAAACGTTCTCTGTAAGTCAGGGCAAATGGCAAAAGTAATACAGGAGGAATAAAAAATACAAAACAAAAATAGTGTGTGTGTGTGTGTGTGTGTGATTCATTCTACTGCCGGTCGATTCTATAAAAATCTCACCGTGAAATCATAAGTGAAGTGAGGACTTAATAGTGTCAATCCCTACCATTACGGAATAACAGAGCTGTCTTCCCGCTCACTTCACCTAAGTTCTCACGGTGAGATTTTTACAGAATAGCACTGCAGGTCCACAAATAATAAACATAAATTGCGGCCAGTCAGCTTCAGCTGAATATTTGATTTACATAGAGCGACCGCTTATGACTTTTACGACCCAGTTACTGGGTAACACGATACGCCTTGGTAAGACTTTCGAACTCCTGACTTGTGCCGACTATCCAAAACATAAATGAATGAGGAACGTCACAAACGACAGTCGGTACCGACGGCTTAACGTGCGACGGCTCGGAGGAAAACTTCAGTATCAAACGGATGGTCGTCCCAACCACGGATCGACCACGGGGTCTGTTACTTCGCCACAAGCCTTTCATCCTGTCTGTGGTCAGTCTATTGTCACCTATAATTTCACTAATTACGAAAGATAAGTCGAGGAGATGAAGTGAAAGGTGAAGCTAAAGAAATTATTACTATTTTAACCCCTTATGGGGCTCTGTCCGTATATTGGACACTACACATTTTGCATCTTCGCGGCTAAACTAAATGTTAGACAAATGCAGCAGTGAAGCTCTTGGAAAAAAGAGCAAAATAGTGTGTCAAGTGTAAAGTACCATAACATGTTCAATAAATATTAGTTTTAATATCCCGGTGTTTTATTTTGAACATACAAAGTCAAAGTCAAAGTCAAAGATCTTTATTGTGAGACAGCGGTTTAAAAAGGTGTTCTAAAGGTTGTTGTGCTCTTCCACTGCTCCACCATGTTAGGCATACAATAGTTTGTGATAAAATTATTAATTGCTACAAGCCAGGATCTTCTGCTCTATAAAAGGTTAAGTGATCAGCTGTGCGATTCTGTTGTAACCATATCACCGTGAAAACTTGGGTGAAGTTAGCGTGGAGTGAGTCGTCAATAGTGTCAATCCCTAGCATCAGCATGACTCGCAGCTCACTCTAAGCTCACTTCACCTTAGTTATCACGGTGAGATTTTTTCCAGAATCGACCGGCACAACCCTAATAATTAAGTAATGTCTACTTTTATTCTGTTTATAATTTTTTTTTTTTTTCTAGCAACTAGTAGATCAGCCGGTAGATTCTGGAAAAATCTCACCGTGATAACTAAGGTGAAGTGAGCTTAGAGTGAGCTGTGAGTCATGCTGATGCTAGGGATTGACACTATTGACGACTCACTACACGCTCACTTCACCCAAGTGTTCACAGTGAGATGGTTACAGAATCGCACGGCAGTGCTGTTTTTTGTCCTTAAATAAATAAATAAAGTATCGCTAAAAAGTTCCCGCCGACGGACACGAACGGCAAACATCTTGCCCATTTTGCCCGAAGGGTAAGATCCAATGTAATAGGGTTAGTAGATACCTACTGAATCTTTCGTATAGTGTTCGCGAGCGCTACTTTTGAGCATAAGGGTCCTTCGATTCTCAGGCCAGGCAAAATGTTATGAAAGGTTTGTCCATTCAAAAATCTCGGTAGTAACTCGGAGTCTTAGGGCGAATTCTCGTAATATCTGTCTGTTTCTGTCAAAAATACCTGTAATTTACCTAAATTTTTGACAAGTTTTTGACACTGATTGTCGCTGAGATGAGATTGCAACTAGATTTTGAACGCTTTATCCCTTAATTGCATGATTTCTACTTTTTAAGCAAATTAAATTTATTTTGACGTAACATTATAATAATAATAATATATTTATTCAAAAATTATAAGGCATGAAAATTATTACAGTTTTGCTTAAATAAAAATTATATTGCTAAGACTTACGTGCCTGAACTACGTAATCCTGTGTTTCAGGCGAGAAGAGCTAAACTAGTCTTTTAAAATTAATAAATAAACAAAAGTTGAAAATGGACAAATAATTATATGTTGAGTAGCTTAAATCTTACTATCTATATTTGGTAAATATTTAACATAGGTGAAAATTGTATACCTATATTTACTTTATCACAGTTAGTAAATTTTCTGTTTCTTCATAAGACATACTTTGGAGAGCATCCTTGAGGATTCTCTTACAATTTGTATAGTTCACAGAATAAATGTTTGCTTTCAAATTTAGTCTATTATACAGGAGAGGTCCGAGGTACAGGTAAAATTTGCATATAAAAGCATGTTTTGTTGAAATTTGTGGGCAAACTATATCTTTACGTCTTTTATTAGTATATGTAGCGCTGTAGGGTAGAGCTTTGTGTTGTTTTAATACATTTAATACATTAGCTCTATAGTTAGGAAAAAATATTTTAAAAAAATATATTCATAAAAATACTTTTATATTTTTTAAATGGCCTGATGGAATTTTATATCTTTATGTAATCAGAACGAATCTACTGGGAACAAAATGAGTTGAATATCTCTAACAATTGGGGAATCCCCGTGCTCTGTGGAAACGAAAATGTGGCATTGGATTGGTTGATGGAAATTTACATCAAGATGCATTTAAGGGTTTTTTACGGGAATTGGCCTTCTGGATTTATGCCAATTTAATTTAGTCAACAGGCTCGCCTCTTGTTAAATGTGAGTTTAAAAACATGAGTTGAAGCATTGTACGGGCAAAATATGGTTGTAATATACACCACTTTTTAAAGATATGAAAATATTAACTGTTTCCGGTATGCATATACAGACGACAGCAAATCAAGCTACCCGAAACTATTAAATTTTCTCAATCAACATTGAATGTTATGCTTTAGCGATAAAGTTAAAAAAATATTTTTTTTTAAATTGACAGATTGTAGTAGCTTGATCCACGAATGACAGCCGGGACCAACGGCCTAACGTGCTTTCCGAGGCATGGAGGGGTCTTCGTATTTAAAGATGGTCACCCATCCACGGACCAACCGCGGCAAGCGTAGCTGCACCTGATCGATCGATCCGTTCGGATGATTTCAAAAAAACCGGCCAAGTACGAGTCGGATTCGCGCACGAAGGATTCTGTACCATTATCTATAAAAACGGCAAAAAAATCATGTCTGTTGTATAGGAGCCCCACTTAAATATTTATTTTATTGTTTTTATAGTATTTGTTGTTATACACAGAGAGAAAATTCTTAGAAAAATTACTGTGCTCGTCACTGTAAAGAGAGCGCAAGTGACATCTACAGAAAATTTTCTGAGTGAGATTGGGAAAAATTCACTATTTGTCCAATAAATTTTACTGTACAGCATAAGAATTCTTACTGTGCTAGCGTGATATTATTTTCCATTACCACTCAAATGCACTCAGATTTGAGACAGCACAGTAATTTGTCTAAGATATTTCTCTCCGTGTAGCGGCAACAGAAATACATCATCTGTGATAATTTGAACTAACTATCATGGTTCATGAGATACAGCCTGGTGACAGACGGACGGAAGAATAGCGGAATCTTAGTAATAGGGTCCCGTTTTACCCTTTGGGTACGGAACCCTAAAAATGGGGGAGAAATATAAATCTTGGTTTAGTTTCCCTGAAGAACGCTTTCAGGGAGTACCTTAGGAGTACAACAGAAATCAGAATACCTACTGAATAAGGCATATGAACGAATTATGTCGCACACTGAAAAAACTACTAAAAACTATTTTAACCCTTAGCTGGTATCGCCTTTTTTGGCAACACTACCGGTATCGTGGGTCATATTTTACCCATACCAAAAAATCTGTTGTAGGTAGAACGTAGATTTTTTTTATTATTTGTATAAAATATGGTTAGTTATGAAATAAAAAAACATTTTTTTACAAAATTATCATGATTTAATTTTAGAATATAAAAAAAATATCATGTTTTACACGCATTTGTAACTAACCTAATTTTATGGCACTTTTTGGTTAGTGTGAACTGAAAACATTAAAAAAAAATAGAAATGTAAGAAAAACTTTAATGTTCGCTATGTTAGCTTCTGGGTCAAATTTGACCCACGATACCTACTAAGGGTTAATTTAGACTTGAAGTTAAGCATTGAAATGTCATCTAAATTATAAGACAGAGATTGAATGACAGAGCGGTGGTGGCCTACTGGAGAGTAGTGGTGCCTCAGTGGTATCAACCCCAACCTACGAGTTACAGTTACAAGTACGGAAAAGAGTAAATGCCTCCAAATTAAAACATCTCACAGTAACCAATTAGTCGAACAAGTACACTAAACAAAATTGATGAACGCTTCACCTGGAAAGAACATCATCTGCCTAGCCTTTTCCCAACTATATGTTGGGGTCGGCTTCCAGTCTAACCGGATTCAGCTGAATACCAGTATTTTACATGGAGCGACTGCCTATCTGACCTCCACAACCCAGTTAGGTACTGGGTAATAGGATACTCCTTGGTAAGACTGGTTGTGACACTTTCGGGCTACTGACGACCCGTAACGACTGTCAAAGGTCCACGAATGACAGCCGGGACTAACGGCTTAGCGTGCTTTACGAGGCACGGAAGAGTCTCGGTATGTAAAGATGGTCACCCATCCACAGACCAACCGCGGCAAGCGTAGTTTAACCTGATCGATCGACCTGTTTGGCTGTTATTATTTAGCCACGGGCCCCTCGAAAGAACATATTGACGAAATACGTAGCACACTAGGTAAATCCTGTCGTTCTACGAGTATTAAATTTTATTGTTTGCCAAAATATCTGCCGTCACTTAACACACACACACACGAACGAAACACGAAAACGAACGAACATGAACATCACGGAAATCGGGAAAAAAAAATCTGCTGTTCCCTACATTTAGACGATTTATGTGTACATAATGAATGTAGGGAGCAGCTATTTTTCTTTTGCAATTTCAGGTTTGGTCCCAAAATAAAAGTTGTTCATAATGATGAGTACAATGACCCCTTAACAGGTTGTGCGTTAATTCTGGGACATGACGTATACAACGTGTAACGTTAAATGCGCAAAACCTCAGACACCCCAACTGATTTTAAATTCAACTGACCTATTTCAGAGAGAAAATAAGTCATTAAAATAATTGTAAAGGTTTTATGTGCTGTTTTAGTTTTACTGGCCATTCTGATCGTTTCTTGCGTCTGCGACGACGCTTTACCGAGGGAGGAGTCGTCACCGGGCCGCTGCGCTGCGCTGACATTGGCTTGCTTGACCTATTAATAAATAGACACGGCAACGTTTTTAATGAAGATTGTTTAAAAAATGTGACCTATATTAATAAGTGGTTCAATTAATTCTGCTCGTTATTCTGATCAAACTATTTTCAGGTTTTGCGCATATAACGTTACACGTTGTATAATTTTTTGTACCTTCATTTCATGCAAATAAACGAATTTGATTTGATTTGAGTTGTTATTCGTGAGTTCGAATCCTGGTCTTTACTTTGTGTGTTTGATTTCATCACCACTGCTCTGGTTTGTGTCCTCATCGTGAGGAAACCGGCATGTCGACCGCACTGGGCCCGCGTGGTAGATTACGGCCCACTCCCTCTCACAGAGAGGAGGCCGGTGTCCCAACAGTGGGAACATTATAGGCTGCTTATACTAAACTATAATCATTGTTTAACCAGATTGGGTCAAAATTACCCGGCTGGTTTATTCTTTCTAATATTTTTGAAAGTACGCGCGCGGCGTTGCCGTTCTGTGCAGTAGCTGGAGCCAATATAGTATTTTTTTTATTATTTTTTTTTTGTAATTTTTGAGAGTTATTTTAAAAGTTAATTAAACTCAATTAAACGTTTCTGGATTATTATTTTTCTATTTTATTATCAGAACCAGAATACCTTTATACTGAAAAAATGATACAGTTAACGAATTTACTTAAAAATTATGGAAATACCATGTATTGAATACCTCAACGTCCATGTAACTATTTCCTACCACAATGACGCCCGGTTAAGTGTTCTTCAAAGTTCTTACCAGGATTCTCGCAATTACCATTTTTACATTTTTTGCATTTATGGAACCGATGTCTAATGACTTTTCAATGATTTTTAGGGTTCCGTACCCAAAGGGTAAAAAGGAACCCTATTACTCCCGCTCCGCTGTCCGTCCGTCCGTCTGTCACCAGGCTGTATCTCATGAACCGTGATAGTTAGACAGTTGAAATTTTCACAGATGATGTATTTCTGTTGCCGCTATAACAGCAAATACTAAAAAACAGAATAAAATAAATATTTAAGGGGCTCCCTTACAACAGACATGATTTTTTACGGAAACTCTTCGTGCGCGAATCCGACTCGCGCTTGGCCGGTTTTTTTTACCATACGGTAGGTTCTAAAACACGACCATAGTTAAAACGGTCAGTTACGTGCTAAATAACACGACACTTTTCTTTATCAAAATAAATTTCTACGACTTAAGGCTCATATCCCAATAGTGAGACAACTTTTTTTAGCTTTAGTGTGGAAAATATGTCAAACTGACATATTTATTCTTCAGATATGTAAACAACGTGTAACGTTAAATGCGCAAAAACTCAGACACCCCAACTGATTTTTAATTCAATTGACCTATTTCAGAGAGAAAATAAGTCATTAAAAAAATTGTAAAGGGTTTATGTCTTGTTTTAGTTTAACTGGCCATTCTGATCGTTTCTTGCGTCTGCGACGACGCTTTATCGAGGGAGGATTCGTCACGGGGCCGCTGCGCCGCCCTGACATTGGCTTGCTTGACCTATTAATAAATAGACACGGCAACGATTTTAATGAAGATTTTTTGAAAAATGTGACCTACCTATATTAAAAAGTGGTTCAATTAATTCTGCTCGTTATTCTGATCAAACTATTTTCAGGTTTTGCGCATTTAACGTTACACATAATCTATTTAAAAATCAGGCCTTGCTTATATACAATGTTATGAAAATTAAAACAATCGATTTAATCTTACCTTGTGACAAAAAATACGGCGCTTCAACAGCTTTATAAGAATTAGGCGTGTGGAGATATGCCCCTAAAGCTCCCATAGCGACCTGGAGATACGACCCTTCTCTCCCCGGCACATGAGGTCTCATCTCATTGGGAACCGGGAAAAAAGGTTTAGGATCTCTGTCGTAATCAAACCTCCTCTGTTCAGGGGTTTTGAACGTGCGGGTCTCATGACTTCTGTACAGAATGTCTTCGATTAAAAAAGAGGTCTTTGACGTGTGTTCTTGACGGTTTGTGTCACTTGGTGATTCACTTCTGGTTTCTGAATCCATTTTCTGGTTATTTTCGTGTCATGAATGTGGTTGGGTTTATTTGAGGTTATTTTTAATTGTTTTTCGTTTTAAGCACTGATTGTGTCACTTATTTCTGCTTTTGCGTCACTGTTTCACTGGTTTTTTTAATGAATTGTTTTTAATTTTGAGAACAAAGGATTGTGTCTTAATTCAGAATAATGTTGTTTTGTAGTCTAAATAATTATAACTTAGTAAAACATGCCAAATGAGCACCTACTGTGACTTAGTTCACTGTGGTTTTTTTTTTTTAATCAAGCAAATTATGATTTAAATGAGGGATATTAGCAACTTTCTTACGTTCACTGTCTATTAAAAATACCATTAATTCAAAACAAAATCGTCACGAAAAATTAATAAGGATAAACAACACAAAAACATAGTCAACTCACTGAATTGAAAAATAAAAACAAACAAAAAATTCAACACCAAATTCAAATCCTTTGCCGCCAAAAGTTCGAATTTGAATCCAATTCTTTTTCCGATTACGGTAATCGATGACAATTATCGGCCGCTTTGAGCTGTATGACTGAAATGGGCCGAATGGGGCGAAACGCCGCGATAAACTGTCGTTATTGGGGTGAAATGGGGTGTGAGGAAAGGGGATGAGCCATCCGCGAGGGGGTGGGGAGCTACTCTCGCTACTGTGTATTTTTTTAATAGAAACTCGGTCTTTATTGGTCGGCTTGGAACCGTTTTTGTAATTTTTTGTTTATGAAAGGATTTTTTTTTTATGATTAAAATACAGCAGTTATTGGCAATTAGCTTTCATTTTGGGTTCTTTTATAATTTGATGGCTTATTATTATTTATATACAAGGTGTAACTTAAATAACGCACAACCTCTAAAGGAGTCATTGTACTCGTCATTATGAACAACTTTTACTATGGGACCAAACCTGGAATCGCGAAAAAAAAATCAGCTGTTCCCTACATTTATGTTCGCATAACTCGTCAAAATGTAGGGAACAGCTGATTTTTTTTTCGCGATTTCAGGTTTGGTCTCATAGTAAATGTTGTTCATAATGATGAGTACAATGACCCCTTAAGAGGTTGTGCGTTATTTAAGTTACACCTTGTATATATCCAATTAATTTTGTTTTGATGTGCTTGAGTCCGGTTTTCGACATGAATTGTAAATATCTCCCAAAACCAAAAATCGAAACAGGATCGTATACGAACATACCTACCCCTCAACGGTTGACGGCGGAATTCAAAATTTCTTTTATTTTTTTTGCAATTTGCAGGTCATAAGTACAGGTTAGGTATACCTACAACCAGCCAGTCGATTCTGGAAAAATCTCACCGTGATAACTAAGGTGAAGTGAGCTTAGAGTGAGCTGTGAGTCATGCTGATGCTAGGGATTTACACTATTGACGACTCACTCCACTCTCACTTCACCCAAGTTTTCACGGAGATGGTTACAGAATCGCACGGGAGCACCCTAATTGCGTAACGCACTATTACTCTCAATTTTAATAATTTTGAAGCATATTGTTATTCCATTGCTCCATATGTTCGAAAAATGTGTCTGCTCAACAACGTAAATAACACAATGAATGTCGTTGAACTGTCAAAATGAAACCCATTGCTACTGATAGTGTGTTACGCAATTACCCTGCTGTAGCATGTTGATCAAAATGAAATACAAGACAATTATGATAAAAAATCATTGAAACATCATATGCATTGGCAAGAAAGCTGATGTGTAAGTTCGTGAGTGAGTGAGTCAGGACTTCTCTTTTTTATTTTGAAATTAGGGATGTCAGTATGTGCTTAATAGATAACTACGTGTTTTTTTTTTTTCTTTTTCTGTTCCCGCACCAATCCCATCCTGCATCACTCTGAATACCCCAAGGTAGTCATGAAAACATAATACAAAATAACAGCCGTGCGATTCTGTAACCATCTCACCGTGAAAGCTTGGGTGAAGTGAGCGTGGAGTGAGCTGTCATTCGTTAGGGATTAACACTATTAAGTGCTCACTTCACTTATGATTTCACGGTGAGATTTTCACAGAATCGACCGGCAGAACACCACACCTGAATGCCCCGAAGGGATAATCAGAGGCGCAGGTATACTACCTACCTTCACCCACATTTGTCCATTTATTTTTATTTATTTATTCATTTAATACTTCAAGCACATAAATGTACAGAGGCGGACTTAATGCCAGAGGCATTTTCTACCCGTCAGGGGCGTAGCTACCGCTGTATCAGCCGTATCAATGATACGGGGCCCCCGAGCTACAGGGCCCCCAACGCGACGTGTGTAACCAATTTGTTTTTAAGTAATATACAGAACCTGAAATTCTTGTTGACCAATAAGAGGCCTGTAATGAATGAATACCGAATGAAAATATTAACATTATCGTTTTATTAGCTTATGGCTTGGAACAGTGGTGGCACAGTGGTAACGGCCCCGACTTACGAATTGTAGGTTGTGGGTTCGAACCCAGACAGGCGCTTTACTTTTGAAACAATAGCCTCCTTTCAGTGGCGGACTAAGCTTGTCCGGGGCCCGGGGCGGTAATACATAAAATGGCCGCTTGAATTTCTAGTACCTAACATTTTGCAAAAAATGAATAACGCCTAAAAAAATTAAATTATATCGTGCGTAATAATTATACTCTACCTATATCATGGGCCTCGCAATCAGCAGGATATTTCAGGGAGGTACATATTCATCTCCTCATTATGCTGTTCATGAAAAGCAAGCAAGGATGTGAGAGCGAGCGACAAGAGCTCGTAAATCGAAATGTTTCACATATATATTTTTACCTTGTTTGGGATTGATTAAAAAGTACTTCTTAAGATTTGGGGCCCCCCTGGACCAGGGGCCCGGGGCGGGCCGCCCCTGCCGCCCCCGTCTTAGTCCACCAGTGCCTCCTTTAGAATTTCACCACACTCGGGTAAGAAGAGCCCCCTACAAATTTTGATACAGGGCCCCTTTAGGACAAGCTACGCCACTGCTACCAGTCAACCTTATTTTGAAGTCCCAATAGGTAGTCTAATTGCCACTAACCGGGATCCAAACTCCATGCTGTTACTGAGAAATTCCTGACAGCAGTAGGCACGTGTATATACTCGTAATATAAATATTGAATATCAGATTACGCTCACGAGTGCAGATAAAGCCGGAGTTCTGAATCAAATCGAGAGATTCCGTTGCAGAATGGAAGAATTCAATGTAAGGAGGAGTTTAGACAGCCCGTGTTTAGTAGTGTGAGATGAGTACTGAGTAACTATGTAATTTGGAAGAAACTTGGTGGATTATAGGTTCAAGTGAAATTAGCTAGCGAAACTCTGCAGACGTGATGGTTATCGATATTTAAATGATAAATTATAATGATATTTGATAATGATAAATGATAATGATAATGATAATAATAAATGATAATGATAAATGATAATGATAAATGATAATGATAAATGATAAATGATAATGATAAATGATAATGATAATGATAAATTATAATGATAATGGTAAATGATAATGATATTTGATAATGATAAATTATAATGATAAATGATAATGATAAATGATAATAATAAATGATAATGATAAATGATACCGATAAATGATAAATGATAATGATAAATGATAATGATATTTGATAATGATAAAATATAATGATAAATTATAATGATAAACGATAATGATAAACGATAATGATAAATGATAAATGATAATGATAAACGATAATGATAATGATAAATGATAATAATAAATGATAATGATAAATTAATTATTTTCTGTAATTAGGTTTGTACAAACCCTTATACATGTCAATCATATTTTTTTAAACTAGATGAGGTCGGCGTTTCCTATCTGACTACTCTGAGAAGAAAGGCCGAAACAAACTCAGAGCTCACAGTCTCTTTTAAAGTCCAGACAAAATCTTGGTCAGATCAAACACGATAAAATAAAAATATTAAAAAAAAAAATCTTTTTTTTTCTTATGGGTGATCGAGCGCAGTCAGTACCTATATTTACTTGAAATATCACGTCTGCGGAGTTCCGCTCCGTAATTTAATTTAACCCTGGATTTTATACCGGATGAAAACTTTTGTAGGTAAAGTGGTGTCCTTTTTATCATATTTCTAAACTAACTCTACTAATTATATATTTACAACAATCAATATCGAGCACCCCACACTTTTTTACAATGAAATATAATTTTCTTTTCATAACTTTATGATAAAAGTCTGGCGTTGGAAAAAAACAGCTCTTAAAATAATATTATGTAGGTAAATATATATAAAAAAGTCTTATAGTAATTCGTATCAAAAAATTCATCCGCGTCGCTGTCAACAGGAAAAGTGCCCAAAAAGCTGGCAACACTGCCCTGCAGGGTGCAGGGCAGTGTTGCCAGCTTTTTGTGAACTTTAGTGAACTGGTTATCTAGTAACCAGTTCACTGTAGCCACACGAACCCATAATCCAATATTTTTGTTTCCATGTCTTGCAATAGTTCTACAACAACCGGGGATTGTCCTTGGGTGCACTTGCATAGTGCGAACAGCCGTGCGATTCTGTAACCATCTCATCGTGAAAACTTGGGTGAAGTGAGCGTGGAGTGAGTCGTCAATAGTGTCAATCCCTAACATCAGCATGACTCACAGCTCACTCTAAGCTCACTTCACCTTAGTTATCACGGTGAGATTTTTCCAGAATCGACCGACAGGGATAATTTATTTATTTATTCCTTTATTTCAGGCAACTAAGGCCCATAGAAAAAAAAACAATACATACTACTACAAACATACTTATAAACTAATACGTACAAAATTATCACAAATACAACACTATAATAATATAATTTAAAAATACTATAAATAAATACAACATAACAAACTTATACTACCCGCATTTCATTGAAAACGTCTAACGGGCCTCTGCGAGTTGGCTTCGGCCCCTCGTACACCTTCCAAAGGTCCGGTACCACAGGGTCCCGAGATAAAGGGTGTCTCAATAAGAGTGCACTTTTTAAAATTGGAATATTTTTTTTTTCATGCAAGTTGCAACTCTGAAATTTGACAGCTGTGACCTCTGTTTATTCCGATTATTAAAAATGGAGAGCTTTTCGAAAGATCAACGCGTTATAATTGTGAAAACTCATTACAAAAATGGGGAAAGTTACGCTGAAACCGCTCGCAAACTTCGCCAAATTTTTAGTCTAGAATTAGATCGTGCGATTTAACGCCGTGCGATTTTTTCCTTTGGGGTTTTGTGAAATCTCGGGTATATGCGAATAAACCCGAAACAATTCCTGAGCTCAAATCGGAAATCCAACGCGTCATCGGTGAGATACAGCCACATCTCTGTGCAAGTCATGGAAAATTTCATGAAAAGAGTAATGGCCTGTCATCGGAACCGTGGGGGTCATTTGCCGGATATTTTATTCCATACTTAATCGGAACATGTCTTCTTTACAATACATTAAAAATTTCACAACTCTGTCATAAAATACTGGTATTTGTTTTAAAATGAAAAAGTGCACTCTTACTGAGACACCCTTTATATCGAAGACTCTGTCAAATACCAATAGCATTTTTCCCGACCTGGCCCGAACCTAAGACCCACGCTTGAAGCTACTACACCAACAACGCAGCTCTAAACAAGCTCCCAAAAAAACTCGCCCCCATACAAAATCCATCACTCATTCCGGTCGTGTCGACTCAGCTCATAACTGGTATACTCCTGTATATACGTATACATATACAAACATCTGTATACCATGGATAGGCACCTAAATTGCTGTAAGACGGTGTAACCCACTCGTCGGATGATCCCTAGAATGCAAAATGGGATACTGTGATGTAGGAGTCTTGATACTTGGTTATTTTTTTTCTGTGTATGTTACGTTTAACTAGAATAAGTATACTCTTCCTATAATCTTCCCACTGGTGGGACACAGGCCTCTTGGTGAGAAGGAGTGGGCCGCAATCCACCACGCGGGCCCAGTGCGGGTTGATAGATCTCATATATCTTCGAATTTTTGGTTCTTGGTCGAGCTGGATTCCTCACAATGTTTTCTTTCACGTCTAACTAAAATAGAGTTAAATGATTTAAGAACTGCCGTGCGATTCTGTAACCATCTCACCGTGAAAACTTGGGTGAAGTGAGCGTGGAGTGAGTCGTAAATAGTGTCAATCCAATCTAGCATCAGCATGACTCACAGCTCACTCTACGGTGAGATTTTTCCAGAATCGACTGGCTGTAGTAGGTACATCAAGCTACCCGAAACTGTCAATTTTTCCCAATCAACTTTGAACCTCATGCTTTAGCGATAAAGTTGAAAATCTATTAAAGAAATTTGACAGATTGTAGTAGCTTGGTGTGCATATCTCTACATTACCTGTAAAACGAAGTAAAACGTACAGTAAGAAATAAATCGACTAGGTATATTTCGTTTTTTAATCCCAGAGACTAATTTGACATTTAAGTCTATTGTGTTTACGTTTTTTTTTAATAGGTATAGAAGTTTGACATTAGACCTGTCAGATTAGCCCCAGAGGGAATTAAAAAACGAACTTTAGTAGTTAGATTCCCAACTATTGACCTGTGTTTATAATTTTAATCACCGCTCCAATCATAATTTACCTGCATTATTTTGTTCCAATAAAAACAATAGAATTACAAAAGCAAGTAATCTCCTCTTCAATTGCAGCGAGCGTTTACAAATTAAAAAAGAACTGTAATTATATCAAATAATCTTAATCTCCATGATCAAGATTGTTTGCCAGTTAAGCCACCGTTTCACCCCCGACCTGCCCCCCTAATCCACAAATAGGGGCGTGACTTGTTACCTTGTACCAATCAGAGAGCTCCGCGCGCGCAAGTGTATCGTCTCGACCAATGAGGGACCGCCAATTAGGGATCAAAAGCTTGCCGATTTGGGGTTGCATTTCAACGTTTGTCGTTTTGTTAACGTCACTTATTGAAGACTAGTTGTGAGCTGCTCGGATTTGTCTGCGGATATTTTATTTAATTAAAATGTACTTCTTAATATTATTTTCGTATTTTAAGAGACGTTAAAATACAAGATTTGTCTAGTCAGAAGTAAAAACTTATTCGTTTATCTTTTTATATAGGCCTTGTTGGTCGCAAATATTCCTGGACAGTCTTAGGTTAGTTCCCCGACCCGGGGCAAAGCATCTATTGCCTATTGGAAAGAACTCTGAAGTTAAACGACGCTTGCCAAGGTCGGTCCGTGGATGGGTGACCATTCATTACATACCGAGACCTATCCGTGCCTCTGTGTATCATTCTTGGATAGAGTCACGATAGATCTACGCCGGTTGCGTCCGCTAAAGTTGTTTACAATTTTGTTCAGAATTTTGTAAAGTCGAAACTCACGATAACTTTAACTCGGTTGGAAAGTGTTAAAAAAAAAATCATCGTTACATTATGCGCGCCGGTGTCCCTCACTCGGCACTCCCTGTACAGCAAGCAGCAAACAGTTCTGAAGCTGGCTTTTTGTGTATTATGTCAGATTTGTCTACACTAATATTATAAAGAGGAAAGATTTCATTGTTTGTTTGTATTGAATAGGCTCTGAAACTACTGGACCGATTTGAAAAATTGTTTTACCATTAGAAGCCGGCATTATCCCTGATGAACATAGGCTACATTTTACCGCGGGAAAATGCTTCATTCCTACGGGAAAACGGGTAATAGGATTTAAACGGCGGGAATTCCGAATTCTACGCAAACGAAGTTGCGGATGGATGCTAGTATGTTATAAACGGAGCCAATAGGTAAAGCCGGGTCCAGATGAGTGTAACGTGTAATGTAAGATTACGTGTAATTTAGCGTTAACAGTGTGGACGGCACACGAACACAAAGCGAATTGTGTACGCGAAACGATTTCAAAGCTGTTTCCACTCTGCGAGCGCCTTTGTGTTCGCGTGAAAAACCGACAGACGATGGATCAACCCCGAGCGCCGCGCGAGCGTTACATGTAATGCTCGTAGTGCCGTCCACACGTAGAATTCGTGTTACATTACACGGTGGATTACATTACACGTTACACTCGTCTGGACCCGGCTTTACGTGAGCGCTTACGGAGACCACTGGTGGTCCATAGAGCAGTGGTCAGTCGCGGCTTACGAGTTGTAGGTCGTAGGTTCGAACTCCGACAGGCACTTTGTGTTAATGATTTCATTACCACTGTTCTCAAAACGGTGAAGGAAAACATGTCTGATTATGCTAAACACAGCCACATAATCTCTAGTCTTTGTTTTTAAAACACGCTAAATATATAACAGCCGCACAGGTCGATCGATCAGGTTAAGCTACGCTTGCCGCGGTTGGTCTGTGGATGGGTGACCATCTTTACATACCGACACCCCTCCGTGCCTCGGAAAGCACGTTAAGCCGTTGGTCCCGGCTGTCATTCGTAGATCTTTGACAGTCGTTACGGGTAATCAGAAGCCCGTCTGACAACCCTCTCTCTCTGGTATAGTATTACCCAGTAACTGGGTTGTGGAGGTCAGATAAAATACTGGTATTCAGCTGCATCCGGTTAGACTGGAAGCCGACCCCAACATAGTTGGGAAAAGGCTAGGCAGATGATGATGATGTCCTCAAAGTACAAAAACACTAAGTTCCGTGATATGAAATCTGTCGCGCTGGCACGTACAGTCAACTCTGCTAACACTACGAGTGGTACCAAGTGGTACTATATAGTGACAACAAAGGCCGTGTGATAGCTAAAAGTGGCGATAAGCCGGGTCCTCATTAGCGGGTGAAGGCGAGTTCTCACCCTCTGCAATTAGGGGCGCTAGGGACGTGGTGAAATGTGAGACTCGGTTTAGTGATGAGGTTAGACGGTTTTCTAAATCTAACTCGCAATTTAAGGGGAACGCTTAGTTTCATATCTGCACGACATATAAAAAGGCATGCATTTATTTATTTGTATTTACTTTATTGTGCACCACAAATGATAAATGAATTATTTCTGTAAGTAGGTTTGTACATACGTTTTACGTGTCAATCATATTTTTTTTCTAAACTAGATGAGGTCGGCGTTTCGTATCTGACTACTCTGAGAAGAAAGGCCGAAACAAACTCTGAGGTCACAGTCTCTTTTAAATTCCAGACTTAATCTTGGTCAGATCACGTGAAGACCATGTAGATTGGTGTCTGAAATGGTCTTTTGAGTAAAGAATCACACAGATTGAGCGGACCTGTCCAGTCAGTGCACGCATTTGTCGAAAATCGTGCAGCTCAACTCAGAGCTTGAGGAGGCTCACGATTCGACGAACAATAGGTACCAATGAAAGGACTTTTGGGTAGGCCGCAAAAATACATAATAAAAAAAATTACTAAAGATCGAACACTACAATATGCAACGTGTAACGTTAAATGCGCAAAACCTCAGACACGCCAACTGATTTTTAATTCAAATGACCTATTTCAGAGAGAAAATAAGTCATTAAAAAAATTGTAAAGGTTTTATGTGCTGTTTTAGTTTTACTGGCCATTCTGATCGTTTCTTGCGTCTGCGACGACGCTTTATCGAAGGAGGAGTCGTCACCGCGCCGCTGCGCCGCGCTGACATTGGCTTGCTTGACCTATTAATAAATAGACACGGCAACGTTTTTAATGAAGATTTTTTTTAAAAATGTGACCTACCATCTGCTCGTTATTCTGATCAAACTATTTTCAGGTTTTGCGCATTTAACGTTACATGTTGTATACAATGGGAGGCTTTATCGCTTTCTGCGATTTCTTCCAGGCAACCTTGGAATGGACAGTGATTTTCCTGGATATAAAATGGGATAGATATAATCGAACCTGAGCGCATTACCATTTTTTTTAGTTCCACGCCTACGCTGTCCCACTGCTGAGTCCAGACCTCCCACCAATTCCTTACAGGCATCCGCACAGGCATTAGTACACGGAGAGAAAAATCTTAGAAAAATTACTGTGCTGTCTGATTCTGAGTGCATTTGAGTGGTAATGTAAAAATTACCATGCTAGCACAGTAAAAATTCTTATGCTGTAGGTACAGTAAAATTTATTGGACAAATAGTGATTTTTTCCCAATCTCACTCAGAAAATTTCCTGTAGATGTCACTTGCGCTCTTTTTACAGTGACGAGCACAGTAATTTTTCTAAGAATTTTCTCTGTGTATAACAACAAATATTAAAAAAAAAACAGAATAAAATAAATATTTAAGTGGGGCTCCTATACAACAGACATGATTTTTTTGCCGTTTTTATAGATAATGGTACAGAATCATTCGTGCGCGAATCCGACTCGTACTTGGCCGGTTTTTTTGAAATCATCCGAACGTATCGATCGATCAGGTGCAGGCACGCGGTTGGTCCGTGGATGGGTGACCATCTTTAAATACGAAGACCCCTCCGTGCCTCGGAAAGCACGTTAAGCCGTTGGTCCCGGCTGTCATTCGTGAATCAAGCTACTACAACTCACTTTACAGTGACGAGCACAGTCATTTTTCTAAGAATTTTCTCTCCGTGTACAGCCACTTTGCTTTCCCAAGAATATGATTGAACACTCTAATATAATGAATGCACCTCTTCTTGTGATGCTCTACTAATTCCTAGTTTTGGGTCCAATAAATACTTAATAGCCAATTAACTGCAACTAAGTTGGATGTAGCGCTCGCCAGCCGCTGCCGTGGCAACGCGTTATTGCGACTAACTGTAAGAAGAGGCCAGAAATCTAAAAAAAGGTTGCATATTTAAAAAAAAAAAAGAGAACATCTTATTAGAAGGGACATCGCCTCGGACACTATGGATTATCCTGCAGTAAAAGCTCAGGCCGGATAGCACGCCACGCCAGCATCAATGTCATCATCCGTCGTGCTCTTGTCACCGCCGGGGTGCCAGCTGTTTTAGAACCCAATGGCTTGGCACGCGACGATGAGAAAAGACCAGACGGAATGACCATAATGCCTTGGAAGGTAGGTAGGCCTTTGGCGTGGGATGCCACGTGTACTTCACGTGTACGCACTTCCTAGCACGGTAGGCTGTGCTGGGGCGGCTGCTGTAGGAGCGAAAAACCTCAAACACCGCAAATACTCTAATCTCTTTGGAACTTATATGTTCGAGCCGTTTGGGGTTGAAACACTAGCGCCATGGGCTGAGTGCCTACCTAGTATTTCGAGACATCACCAAGCGGTTGGGCGACTCTTCACGTGACCAGAGGGCTGGCCTATTTTTTGGCCAAAGAATCAGCATTGCCATACAACGTGACACTGCTACCGGACTTTTGGGCACGTTTCCTATTGACAGCGATGCGGACGAATTGTTGATGCCCTTTTATTATTTACCCTCCTTTTTATAAGTATACTTGTACAAATCATTTATTTATTGTATTGCCTAGTAACTGGGTTGTGGAGATCAGATAGGGAGTCGCTCCGTGTAAAATACTGGTCAGTGGCCCTGACTGCTATGCGCAAGGTCGTGGGTTCTATTCCCACCCAGGACAAATGTTTGTGTGATGAGCACGATCACTTGTTCTTTGTCTGGGAGTAATTTATCTATAATATGTATGTATTTAGAAATACATATGTATGTTTATCAGTTGTCTAGTACTCATAGCACAAGCTCTGCTTAGTTTGGGACTAGATGGCGTTGTTTGAAACTTGTGGAATATTATTATTATTATTATTCAGCTGCATCCGATTAGACTGGAAGCCGACCCTAACATAGTTGGGAAAAGGCTAGGCAGATGATGATGCCCGTGTTTCACTTATTCATTTAACAACGGAAATACATAGATATTATTATGACGACGACATATTTCCTCATTTCATTTCATTCCGTTGTTTCTGCTCGCCGCTGAAACCGCTTGAAAATTTCTCTCGCCGTAATTAAGGCAGGACACAGCATTGTGGTGAATGAAGCGGCAAATTCATAACTGAAAATACGAACCTGCATTTCCCGAAGGGATGGGTATATGTGTTTGTGTAGATATGTCAGTGTAAGTACCTATACGTTAGCGCGGGGAGCAATAAAAGAGTGGATTGTATAAATAGGCAATGTTTTAATGCCGTCTGACCTACAAATATAAACTTTCCTGGACAAACAGTCAATAATTTTAAGTAAGGAGTATCGTCCTTTGAAGCGAGTGGTCATCGGGCCGAGTCGTGTCTCTGCTTGCCGATGACGTACAGCCAGTCGATTCTGTAAAAATCTCACCGTGAAATCATAAGTGAAGTGAGCACTTAATAGTGCGAATGACAGCTCACTTCCCGCTCACTTCACCTAAGTTCTCACGGTAAGATTTTTACAAAATAGCACTGCTGATCACGAGGGGATGTGTTGGTTTCGATTCCGGCAGTATACCTACTTAATTTTCCACGTTTTGCCAGTTAGATACGTTGCAGATGCCTTAAAAAAGAGGGCGAACTAAAACAATCATGAACCGTGCACAACGATCTCAAAAGCGACAGTAAAATGCAATAAAATTATTGATTGAACGACGAAAAAGGTTCAAATTAGATTAACTTTATCTATCACTACATCTAACTCCATTAAAGATAAGAGATCTGCTATTCTGACACAAGTAAACAGCAGCCATAAGTGGTACTTGGCCACCCCCCGACTGCCAATTAAGTGACAAAGTGGTACTACATTGATTGACGATAAGTCACGCGCGTTTTGTTGACTGCGCCCAGTGTTGGCATACAGCGATTATGTATGATTTCTATAATAGAATACTTTTATGTGCAACTGAAGAAAAAGAAGAAAGTACAACGTTTATTCTGCACAAACAAAACGCACGTTACAAATAAAAAACAAAATAATAATGAAAAATAAAAGGACATACCTAAAATATACAACGTAGCCAAAAGCCTCGTACTCAAGCGCTTGATGTCAGGGCCAGGGACCAAAGACAACACATCGTAGCAACACATACATTAATCAAGATGCGCCCGCGACAGCGGCAGATGACAACTAAACAATAACATAATAACAATCAAAACAAACTGAAAAAAAAAACTACTATTGTAACAAACAATAATAATAATAAGTATAATAAGCCGTGCGTCCTTACTAACTTTAAGTCCAGTGCATCTTTTTTTTCTATTTAATTAAGAAATGGACAGAAGATAAATATTAGTTTAGTCCTGCCAAATTAGTCAGTGCCTGACGTAAATTGACGTATTTTCAGTAGCCAATTTTTTAATCGCGTCTAAACTTGTCAATGGAGTATCTTAATTTGACAGGACTAAAGTAATATTTATCTTCTGTCCTTTTCTTAATGAAATAAAAAGAAAAAGATGCACTGAACTTAAATTTAGTTTAGTTTGTGAACAACAGAATCGGTACCACTGTCAAATTTTCCCATTCAACTTTGAACCTACTGCTTTAGCGATTAAGTTGAAAATCTATTAAAATAATTTGACAGACTGACTTGATGTGCTGGCGTCCGAACCATGAGTACCATGACTTACTATTCTACTCACGCCATATACAAAGCGTTTTGATAAAGATAATTTTAGCCGCGTGCGTCCAATAAACGCATCACTTTCGCTCACAAAATATATTTTGACAGTTTAATTTAATTTCCCGCGCAATTTGGCAAGGGGATACACGATTCTGTAATAAAAATGGCCATTTTGACTTGACCTGTCATGGCGGTGCTCCGTCCATAGACAACTGTCAAACTCAGAACATTCAGATTTTTCGTCAGAGACTAATTTATAGTGGTAGATTTTAATTTAGTAAATTATTGTAAGCTTTTATTTTCATTCTAGTTATTTGAAAAGATAATTTGGTTACGTTTAACTACGGAGTTGATTATTTCTTTGATCATTATGATTGGGGTGAGAAATTGAGCATGTCAAACGATATTTTGGGGAGCTTTGACGTTATTAAAATGAAAATTATGTTGTTAATAGCAGTATTGTATGAAGTAGTCTGTAGATATTTGGTAGCGTGATATTATGTTTGAGTTTCGGTTCAAAGAAAAGATACTTTGTGCCTAAAGATATCAAATTAGTCAGCGTCTGACGTAAATTGACGTATTTTTAGACGCCAATTTTTTAACCCTTTACCGCATAGGAAACCATATATGGTTTGATATGTTTACAGTTTATTTTACTCTAAAAAAATAAAAAACTAGCGTATAAATCCTAATGGGGTTTGTTTTTCATATCATTAGCAATAATAAAACACAACTATTTTGTCTATCATCACATACCACTTGGAAATAAAAAAAATAAAAAAAAATACACTAAAATTAATTCTGAGGCTTTAATAAAGACACTAACATAAAAAAAATCACTTATTTAATATATCATGCAGTAAAGGGTTAATCACGTCTAAACTTGTCTATGGAGTATCTTAATTTGACAGGACTAAAGTAATATTTATCATCTGTCCTTTTCTTTACAGTAAAACGGGGTGAATAGGAACGCAGGGGTGAATCGGGACGAAACTTTAAAATGGATTTTAACATTGAAATAATATCGTTTTTTGCCAAAAGGTCTCTTAATGTGTATACTATATTATAGTTGACGATTAAGTGTAATTGTTGGCTACGTTTCGTTCCGATTCACCCCTGCGTTCCTATTCACCCCGTTTTACGGTAATGAAATAGAAAGAAAAAGATGCACTGTACTTTAGTTTGTGAAGAACAGAATCGGCACCATTGTTTGACTTTTCATTGTACTTACCTACGTGAATTTAAAAAGTTTTATTCTTCCCCAAAGCATTCCCAGTTTCCCACCGCTTAATAAACACAATTACACACAAAAGTAACACGCAACACAACAAAATAATCATTATTTACGAAATCAAATTCTAATCCTTTAAAACTGCTAATAGTCTGCCATCGTTGAGAGCTTAATTCCGCTCCTCGCCGCGTGGCGCGCGCGTGTCGCTACTCAGATTTCTTGAGGGGGCTCCTCAAAAAATGACGTATTGTTTTCTTTCCTGTTTTTTAAAGGGAGATTTTTGACGTTGAGATGTGCTTAGGATAAAGATGTCATCCGTTTAGGTTTCAAGGGCTTGGAGACAGTCTACCGGATAGGGATGAAGTCTTTTGTTTTTTAGTTTTCTTATATAAGTGGTGATTTTTTAAGTGTGACTTCCTTGGATATTATAAAAAGACCTTTTAGGCAAAAGTTCTAGGGTAGCCAGCGGTAGTTTAGTTCAAACTGCCCAATTGAATGACTATTTCATATAAACATGACATTTGAGGTCAATTCTAACTAAAAGAATATTATTGATGATTCTTGTGATTATAATAAAATTCTGTTAATACATATTTTAATTACCATACAGCCTGATAGTGTCCCGAAAATTACATAAAAGTGCAAGAAAATTAAAAAAAGTCGCGGGATACCTCAATGCACCTGGCCCACCATCGTCAAGCGAGTAGGTAGAGCTCGAAGGTGCTAAAGAGATAAATATAAATGTAGAATAAATATTATTGTGGCACCGAGTTGCCGTATCTGGCATTCCTCTGTTAAATGCGCGATGGTTTATGAGGTATGTTAATGCTTTTTATAAGTCTTGAAAATGTTTTGAATAATAAAAAAATAATAAAAAAGCTAGTAACTAAAAACGAATTGTTTGTTCGACTGAGTTTGTGATCAAATATAAATTATGTGTATCTATCTCTTTTACTGACACTACAATATTATGCTAGTTTCTTGAGCGATAAAATAGTCGATAAGTAGCTATGTAGTAGATGGAACGGGTGCCGAAAGAGCTGCATTGGTCTAAAGAAAGAAAAAAAGAAAGAATAAAATTTATTTGGACACAGTTCAGTTCGCGAAACACAAAGTACAAAAGACTATTCTAGTGGTCTCGTGTTCAATTCCCAATACGTCATAGTACGGACCCAGGTCGCATTAACAATAAGGGTGCGTTTCCACAGAAGCGGAGCTGGGCGAAGTGGAGCAGAGACGTGCAGGAATCGACTAATCACAATAGTTGAAATCCTCATCGCGTCACTCGTCTCGTATGTGATTGGACGATTCCTACACGTCTCCGCTCCGCTCTGCCCAACTCCGCTTCTGTGGAAACGCACCCTCAGTCATATTGGGGTACTTCATCAGGAATTTTGTCAGTAACCGGAGCCAACGCCCGGAGTCAGGACTTGTGCTTGGTTGAGGACAAAAGGCTCGCTTCCTCAGGGCTTGATAACTAGCGAAATGTGATTAGTATAAGAGGTAGAAGTAGGTATTGTACGGACGCTAGCACATCAAGCTACTACAATCTGTCAAATTTCTTTAATAGATTTTCAACTTTATTTCTAAAGCATAAGGTTCAAAGTTGATTGGGAAAATTTTACAGTTTCGGGTAGCTTGATGTGCTGGCGTCTGTACCTTACGCCTCTGCATACCCCTTCAGAGAATACTGGGCCCTAATTTACTATAACCACTCAATGATTCCTTACTTCGCGACACCTGCTAATAACGTATTGTCTATGACACAGTGAACGAAACTGCGCGAAAAACGCGATCTCAGCTTAGTTTTAACTGTCAAAATACCACACTTGACAACCGTACATGGTTTGCGCGTGGTAAGGCTACGGGGGAATAATAATGACTATAGAGAATTGGGGAACTCGTATTCTCTATGACACAATGAACGAAACCGCGCGAAATGAACGCGAAATTGGCGTGATTTGCTATTGAATTAACGTGGTTTTGAGGTAAGGAATGATTGAGTGGTCTTAGTGAATTACGGTCCTCGTAACACACTCAGTAGCAATTGGTTTCATTTTGACAGTTCAACAACATTCATTGCGTTACTTATGTTGTTGAGCAGACACAATTTTCGAACATATGGAGCAATGGATTAGCAATATGCTTCTAAATGATTCAAATTGAGAGTAATAGTGTGTTACGCAATTAGGGTGCTGCAGTGCGATTCTGTAACCATCTCACCGTGAAAACTTGGGTGAAGTGAGCGTGAGCGTGGAGTGAGCTGTCAGTGTCGTCCCACCTGATACTAGGGATTGACCAAGCAAACATTTACAATCATAATCGAGATTTTAGTAATATGTTTTATGCTAATTCTCTTGATAATTTTATATAATTTCAAAGCTAGTTTTGTAGTTGCCAAAACTATTTTGTGGTGTTTTAAAATAAAATAGTAAACCTTAGTCAGAATCTCAATGTTGTTTTTTTTTTCCTAGACTAGTCCTTATATAGCGATGTTTTGGCAACTAAAATGCTAGCTTTGAAATTAATTATTAGGTTGTCTCATAAGTTCTTGCAATATTTTATTTTTCTCGAATTTTCTCGTATTTAAACTAAAGTGAATTCAAGAAAGTTCTACATCTTTCTAGTAAGGATGCATATCTTTTATGGTGAGGGTATAAATAGGCGCGGACGCAATGCAATAACTAGTCTTTAGTGAAAATGGATCAGCGTCAACTGCGAGCTATTATGCTATATGAGCATCGACTTAAAGTCTCTTCAACAGAAACAGCTAAAAAGATTAACACTGCATTTGGACCGGGTAGGTACTACTAGCGATCGGACTGTTCGTTTCTGGTACAAGCGTTTTGACACCGGTGATATAAGCTGCGAAGATCAACCTCGCCCAGGCCGACCCACCAGCTTCGATGAAGATGCTTTGCGGCACGAACTTGAGCATGACAACGCACGACCTCATTGCGCCAAGTTAACACATAAACAGCTGGAGGAGCTAGGATGGCTGACTGTTCCACATCCACCGTATAGCCCGGATCTTGCGCCTTCAGACTTTCATTTATTTCGAGCTCTTAAATTTCATTTACTAGGAAAAAAATTCAAAAAATCTGGAAGTATTAAAATTGAACTTGAAATTTTTTTCGAGTCCCAGCCTGCCTCATTTTGGGAGAAGGGTATTCAAATTTTGCACAGTAGATGGCTGACTGTTGTAGATAACGAAGGAGACTATATAATTGATTAAGTGTTTTTTTTTAT
Source organism: Eremobia ochroleuca (assembly GCA_949629135.1). Taxonomy (NCBI): domain Eukaryota; kingdom Metazoa; phylum Arthropoda; class Insecta; order Lepidoptera; family Noctuidae; genus Eremobia; species Eremobia ochroleuca. The sequence goes on from OX451412.1 coordinate 8,216,128, forward strand.
GAATAAAAAAATATTAATAATAATTTGTTTTTAAGTGGCAATAATTTATGAGACAACTTAATAAAAACTCGATTATGATTGTAAATGTTTGCTTGGTCAATCCCTAGCATCAGTGGGATGACACTGACAGCTCACTCCACGCAAGTTTTCACGGTGAGATTTTTACAGAATCGACCGACTGGATGTTGGTAGACACTGTTGATTCTTTCACTAACAAGTAAAAACAAACCGCAGATCACAATGCAAGTTCACGTTAAGCTGGTTGTTATAACAAAGGGTGAGCCGGGCTCAGGTTACGAACAAGAGGGTTTTTTACCGCGCTTATTATCCCCCTATTACTGGGCAATAGGGTTGGCAGTTGGCACCAAGACCAAAATTTATTTCTTTTTGTATAGACTTTCACTGTCTTATTAATTTCATTCGAGATGGATATACAACGTGTAACGTTAAATGCGCAAGACCTGAAAATGGTTTGATCAGAATAACAAGCAGGATTAATTGAACCACTTTTTAATATAGGTCACATTTTTCAAAAAATCTTCATTAAAAACGTTGCCGTGTCTATTTATTAATAGGTCAAGCAAGCCAATGTCCACCCATGAATATGAATAACTTTCACTATGGAGCCAACTCTGAGTACACGAAAAAAAAAAACAGCTGTTTATATAAATTCAAGTAGCTATTGAACTTTTGTATTAAACAGCTGATTTTGTTTTCGTGATTTCAGAGTTGGTCCCACAGTGAAAGTTGTTCATATTCATGAATAGAACATCCTGTCAAAATTTGGAGCCTGAAAAAAAAAAACATCCAGTATATCCGATGGCAAGATGAAAGGTGATGATGAAAAGTGGAGATGAAATGTGGCTGGGGTAGACTGGATGCGGAAGGCGGAGGACAGGGTGTTGTGGCGCAGTCTGGGAGAGGCCTATGTCCAGCAGTGGACTGCGATAGGCTGAGTTGATTTATGGATACCCGATGACCCTGGTTACTTATCTCCTTTGGCCTCTACCTGTAAGTTTCACAAAATTGCTCTCGTCTCGTTCAGCCCTAACCCACGCGTGATATCACAGTGTGTTCACGCTAGATTTGATCGAGAGCTTCTGTTCACTGCGCGTAAGATGACACCCAGATGTTAACGTTTTACTTTTAATTGTCGTTTTAGAAGTAATTGGTCTTTCGGGAGCATTGAGGGACTTTGTAAAGGGAACTCAGGAAGGAAATACAATTATTTGTAATGCACATTGTACTTAGAAAAACAACGTGGTTAGAATGGAAAACATTTTAACTGATTCTCTAAAAACCTATTGAACATAAAATGATGCACGCTTTTTTTTTTAATTAATGATCCTCTAACAACTTTTTGGGCTTTTCTTTTTCTTTTGGCTTCGCACATTTTGTGCATTCAGCCAGTGTCACGTTTTCATTTTGGGCTTCTTATGATGCAAACTTTTTCATTTGACTTCAGTAAATCGGTACAGCCAGTCTCAAAAAGATGACATCAACAAATAATAATCATATATTATAGAATAGAATACTCTTTAATATGTACACCATATAAATATTACAGACATAAATATAGAAACATAGTCTACAATAAAGTTGTATCAATGTGTAGCCACAAAACATATCAAATCAAATGAAATTAAAACTGTTTATTTGCAAGAAAATACATACAAATTACAAGGAAAGATCTTTCTTCGTTCTTTTTACTTTTTTCATCTTTTTTTTTTTTTTTGATGAGGTCTTTTTGATCTTTTTTTTCTTTTTCTTTTTTTTTAGATAATTTGCACGCTTGCTTGCAAGCAAACGTGTAAATTATTTACTTAAATCTATTTATGTAATTATTACCATGCAATTAATATTATTACTATTACTATAAAATCAAATATTCATTTTCATTGATCATTATTATTAATTTGTGTACTTAATTGTGGCTACACATTGATACAGTATATGGAACACAAGCTGTTAAAAATCCAATAAATTATTATCGATGTATAACATCTTTTTGAAGCGGACTGTACATTATTAATATTTTCTTTGTGGTGCTGCCCCGAAAGGGATGGTAGCGCCATCTGTCTTCATGGGCGTGAACTATGGGTAACCCTATGGCTACTGCGGCTCATAGGGGTTGGCTGTGTTAATACGGTATTAAGTAAGCAGTCAGGGATGATAGTGACGGAGCCAACTAACAGATGGCGCTGTTGCACGCCCGTATCTGTTTTACATCTAGCCTACATTCCTCGAAAAGGTAAGCAGAGGTCTGTACAGGCAAAGGTCATTAGTCTAGTAGCATCTCGTTCATATTCGCCCGAACGCACAGTTCTGCGTATATCTCTGTGTGTGATGATTTAAGGTGGAAGCACCAGGGCAGGTCGCCAAATCTCAATTTTCTTACGTTTTTTTGCAATTTGCAGGTCGTTGTATGTTGAACAAAATATGATTCTATGGCTTCCCTGAGGATTTTCCCTTAAGGCAAACAATAACACGTCATGCACTCTCTACGAGAAGATGTTAGTCGCATGCAAGGAGTCAAAATGAGACCGCATGCATCCCCCAGAAAAAGACAATAGTATATAAGTACTCGTTTTCTTCTTATTGAACTACTGGCATCCAAAACTGGTGCGAAAGGCCCGATCACACGCACCACAAGCACACCACAGTAACGCGTGGACGAATTTTATTAATGCATTCAGTAGTACCTACACTAACATCTTTGTAACACTTACAAATTGTCCTGTTTATTTAAATATTAGCTTCTACCAATGGCTCCGCCTGCGCGGTTGTCAGAAGTTATCCCACGGGAACGTACTACCGGGACAAAAAGTCTCCATAACATCAGCTATCTGACAGTGAAAGTCTCATCAAACTCGGTCCAGCTGTTTCGGAGATTAGCCGTAACAAACAGACAGACAAAAATAAATGTTTTTTTTGTTATAAGAAGCGTCCGCTCAACTGTGGGAAAATCAAAATTAGATTTATAACCATAGTAATTGTATCTCATTAGTCACAGTTGAGGTAATAAATGCATTTGGAAAAAAACTGTTTTTTTTTCTACAGGGTTAAATTGAAAACATGCGACAAATCGAAATGGGAGATTGTACTCATCATTATGAGCAACTTTTACCATGGGACCAAACCTGAAATCGCGAAAAAAAAAATCAGCTGTTCCCTACATTTTGACGAATTATGCGAACATAAATGTAGGGAACAGCTGATTTTTTTTTCGCGATTTCAGGTTTTATCTCATAGTAAAAGTTGTTCACAATGATGAGTACAATCTCTCATTTCGATTTGTCGCATGTTTTCAATTTCAACCTGTATTATAAACAGACACTTAAATTTTATTTATTTTTATAGATGTTAATATTTGAGGAAAACATTGTCCTGTTTATGTGTCATGGATGGCTTGGTGATAAAATATCCAATTAACACTTTGCCCGAGTAGGGGATCGAGCCGAGGACACCAAACGCAGCAGTCGCACTTGCGATCTCTGGCCCAACAGGCACTCATAAAAAATTCAATGTCAGGATGCTCGTGGGTCCTATTAGAAGAAATATTAAAATAAAACACATAAAATAAGAGAAATTATATATATTTCATTATATTTCCACGAATCGCACGTCGTCTACGTCACACGCACTTAATATAGATCACATTTGAAACTCACACAGTCCGTCTAATAAATAAATATTGCTAAGTTTATACAAAGCGCTAACTGCAGGCTGCGACGCTTTTCATAGAGAAAGTTTTAATAATGAACGTCCGACGTCGGTCCATGTCTCATTATTCTTAAATAAAAGACAGTATGTAGCACAGAATATTTGTATAAGCATTTTTTTTTTCATAATTTTTCATTTATTTTGGCAGATGATCTTTAATAGGTACAGCTATTTAAGATTACATGTATTTTTATGAAATACTCATATTTTCCAGTAATCAAAACCGAGTAACGAACGAACGTGACGAAGTCGCGAACCTCATTTTGAATAACATGTTTTGAATAACGACGTAATACAGAGCCGCCATTTGCAAAAAAAAAAACAATTGAATTTGGCTACCTTAAAAATACCAAATATCAGGGAAAATAGCGTCAAGTTTTTAACACTGCACCATAAGCAGAACTCCAAGCAAAACATTTTGCACCAAAAAGCATTAAAACTTTCTCTATAAAAAATAATAAACGCTACAAAAACTAAATTACTGACTTGAATATTAGCAAGAATTGATTTTTATTCGTTATCAATCATTTGCATGTATCTGGTTTTCAGTTTCCTCAAAAAAAAATATGGAATCATAACATATTACCATCGCCTTAAAAATCTTATGTCAATGTAAATCTCAAGCGATTTGATTGGCTGTTTCCATCAACCAATCACAGCAGCGAGCGTAAAATTTGACAGAAAGGGAACCCCTTTAAAAAGAACGGTTTGTTTCCATATCAAATGAAATACTCGAAAATCAGATAGATGCAAAAGTTACAAAAAATATAAAGCAGATGTATCACTGTTATTTAAATTAATTACATATACGTATTGCGACATCGCCTATAAGATTTAGATACCGTTATATTTTAGCCTCGAATATGACACAGCGAAAATAATATACTTATTTTTTTTTATTGGTGCTCCCACATATTTTTAATATTTTTGTGTAAACATAATCAGAAGGAAATACTTTTTTTTTTACACATTATAACTTCGTCGTGACTTTTTTCTGAAGAGTCCTAATGAGTATAAGTTATAACTACACCAGCAGGTCGATTCTGTAAAAATCTCACCGTGAAAACTTGCGTGGAGTGAGCTGTCAGTGTCATCCCACTGATGCTAGGGATTGACCAAGCATACATTTACAATCATAATAGAGATTTTATAATATTTTTTATGGTAATTCTATTGATAATTTTATATGATTTCAAAGCTGAAATTATAAGCAAATTATATAAATTTATCAAGAGAATTAGCATAAAAAATATTAATATCTCGATTGTGATTGTAAATGTATGCTTGGTCAATCCCTAGTATCAGGTGGGATGACACTGACAGCTCACTCCACGCTTACTTCACGTAAGTTTTCACTGCGATATGGTTGCAGAATCGCACTGCAGTACATATAACTGTTATTATTAATTTCTCAAATATGTGGAAGCACATAATTTTGACAGCCTCACAGAATCATTTCTAATAAGAATATTAACAAAACAACATGCACTATTCAAAGACAATAATTAAATAATGCATGTTTCATTGTTAACTCAATTTATTAATTTTAATACAATACCTAATAATTCCAAAAAACCTAACACAACTACCATTGAGATTTTTATATCTATTTTTTAAGTTTTTAATAATTATGTTTCGTTCTAATCGCTGCCGAATTTACAACTTAAGTTTTTTAATGGTCACTTACTTATTAAAATATAAAACATTATTTTTAGTATATTGCAAACCCGAAACACGTATCAAGTATTTTTATGTAAAGAATCTATGTACAAAATTTCAAAACTGTATCATGAAAAATCACGAAGTTATAAGCTTGTTATGTTACCTGATTGACCGTACAAAAAGTTGGTTACCACTTAACACGCACCGCCGGCCGACCGGCTGTGACCTGTGTTTAAGCATATGATTGCGGAAATGTACTTAGTGTCGCTCGGTGTCCAACTTATTACCATTTTTAAATATTTTTGGGACAAAATATAATATGGTGTAAAAACTGTTGGAATCGATTCAGTTACTTATTCTGAACAAACTATATTCGGTTTGCAGTATACTAAAAATTATGTTGTATAACAAGAGAACCGTTCCTGCTTCACACGGTTTTTACGACTTTTTACTTCTTGAAAAATGAGATTTTATTATAATATAACATGACATGACATCACGCGTGTATTCCCCGAAGGGTTATATTATTATGTAGGTTTAATATTCATCTTCTTAGCGTGTCGGCGGCAATCTAAATAGCTCACAATTTGCCAACGAGCTTGGTTTAATATTAATGTATTATACGGTGAAACCTTCCGAAATAAATACTCTAAGTGATTGTGAAACCGGATCAAAATCTCTTGTGAAGTGCAGAAGAACAACAGACAGACACGAATTGCGACTTTAATTTATAATATGTATATATTTGTAATCCTTCACGAGTAGTAAGTGCGCACTACGAAATAGAATCATTGCGGAAGATAATCGATTTTATTGCACACTAGCCGTACCCGCCCGCTTCGCTGGGCGTTCCGCAAAATGGTATGATTATTTTCTAAAATAAACGATTTTTCTAAAATAAAAGTAGCCTAAGTTACTCCTTATTACATCAGCTACCTGCCAATAAAAGTCCCGTCAAAATCGGTCCAGCCATTTCAGAGATTAGCCGGAACAAACAGACAGACAAAAATTGTATAAAATGTTATTTTGGTATATGTACCGTATATATATGCATGTAGTAAGAAACGGTTATTTCAATATTAAAAACAGACACTCTAATTTTATTTATATGTATAGATGAAGATGCGATTAAAAAAATCGCATCGCAGTGTGGACTAAGTCTTATAATGTACGTGGGGGCGCATCCTGGGGCCGTATTCTCTATGAGACAATGAACGAAACCGCGTGAAATGAACGCGAGATTAGCGGCGGGTTTAGCTAAGGAATTGACGTGGATTCGAAGTAAGGAATCGTAGTGAACTAGGGCTTTGGACAGTCTCACGACGACCTCGCTGAATCACTAATAGATAAACTCAGCCTATCGCAGTCCACTGCTGGACATAGGCCTCTCCCAGACTGCGCCACAACACCCTGTCCTCCGCCTTCCGCATCCAGTCTACCCCAGCCACCTTCTTTAGGTCGTCCGTCCATCTAGCTGGGGGGCGTCCCACACTACGCTTGCCGATACGTGGTCTCCACTCCAGGACTCGTCTGCTCCACCGGCCATCGGCCCTTCGGCAGACATGGCTAGCCCACTGCCACTTCAGTTTGCTTACTGTGCAAGCTATGTCGGTAACTCCGGTTCTTTTCCGGATAATTTCATTCCTGATTTTATCCTTCAAAGAAACTCCGAGCATAGCTCGCTCCATAGCGCGCTGAGCGACCTTGAATTTGTGGACCAGCCCGACCGTCAGTGTCGACGTTTCAGCACCGTATGTCATGACGGGCAGGACGCACTGGTTGAAGACCTTAGTCTTCAAACACTGAGATAGGCGACGAGAAGACTTGACGAAGCTTTCCAAATGCTGCCCAACCCAACTGGATCCTTCTGTCGGCCTCTTTCTCAAAGTTGTCACTAATAGATATTATTGTAGTGTCACTAATAGATATTATTGTAGTGTCACTAATAGATATTATGTTTAATACCACTGTTGCGTCAAGCAACGCCATCTGTTATCCCATTGAGGAAGCGCGCGCGCCATCGATACGCTGTCGGCCTGATCCGCCCGCCGAGCGCGAGTGTGCAAATAATCGTTGAACCCGAACCGTGCGTAGGTGACTTTCAAAAATATTGTAAAAAAACGAACATTAAACGTTATAAATCTGGATTTCAAGCATTACTGAAGAAGCCCCGCATGCCTGTCTTCACTGCCCAAACAACCACGGTATAAACTATTCCCACCAATGTCGTACCGATACAAAAATTGATAAATAATTTCAAGAAACTTTAAATTGACTCGTGAAAATTAAAATAATAATAAGTAAGTGACCATTTCATCAAATGTTCAAAGCATACAGTTCTTTAGTTACAATATTTATTTTCCAATCTTACAAAAAATAAATACAACTAAAATGCTAATTACAGTCGTAGTTGTTTTCAATCGAGTGCAGTGTTGCCATAGTAACATAAAATAAAGTAGAACCATTTTAAGGATTTTCGAGACGAATTAAAAAATAATTTGTGTACTAATGGCAACACTGATGAGTTTACAAATGATTTTTAGGATATTTAGGTTATGTTACGCAGTTTGGGCTGAGTTTGAAATTTACAGCAGATTGATTGTGTACACAATCTGCTTTTTATTGATATACTTGTTGAATTCACAAAATCTAACTACATTTCGAAGTGTTTTCTCCCGATCAAATCAATAGTCAACGTTACGAACTAAAACAACTCTTTAAAGAGCAATTCAGCAAATTTTTACTTTTAGCCGGCAGACATAAAAATCTATATTATCAACCCAAAATGCAACGTAATCTATATACCAAAAAAATTCATCGACATTTCACTTACAATAATTAATATTTTTTACACAATTACATAATATTATCATATATTTATCTACAGTTTTATCGTGACAAATTATTGCGGAGAATAGTTTCGTCCGATTACCTGCGCTATGTAACAACAATATGTTATTCGGTACAGCAGTGTTTTCACATCAGTACTTTATTTCTATCTTTTAGAATCATGCAAAATCATCACTGCTCGCCAAAAAACGGGTTAATTCTGAAAAATATTACTTTTGCATGATTTTTAAATGTTAAAGTTAATAAAAGAAAATGGCATTCTCGATATAAATGCAAAAACATAATTGCCTGTTGTAAGTATGGCTAACGACGCTAGTAGCAAAAATAAATACTTACTCCCTTTATCTGAAAACCTTATGAGGTTTGTAATAATTAAATCTGCAGTAAAATCTTTTGTTAGCGGTTTATAAGTTGAATAAAGGTTACCAGATATTTAATAGGATTCAGAAAGCAGGAGTGCTACTCGAGAACTATGTCCAATACTGGACCGGAAAATGATTTAAACGCGATTTGTCGAGTTCGAGAACTTCATTAGATATTCCTTCTAAAGTTATGGTTAATCAAAATCAATAATTAATTATTTATTTACAAATAATATATGTTTATACTCGTAAAATAATGGTGTTAATTTACTACATATACGCACAAAATAACGTATGTTTTAGTATGTTTACAGTACCCGGCAGTTAAGGCTGAATGTTCATTCTGAAATTTGGCAACGTCGCGAATAGCTGCCAATACTTTTTTGTATCATTTGTCAATATTACTGTATGGAAATATGAAATATCGCTCTGTAATACAGTGAAATATTGATTATAAAATGCAATAATTAATATCGTAACACTATTTAGTTTTAAATGTAAAACGAGCATTTGGTTTCCTTCAACTGTTTACAGTAAATCAGCGGTATTATTGCAGTTCATAACATACATTATTTTTAGTATATGGGAAACCCGAAACACGTGTCTAGTATTTTAATGTAAAGAATCTATGTACAAAATTTCAAAACTGTATAATGAAAAATCACAAAGTTATCAGCTTGTTATGTTACCTGATTGTCTGTACAAAAAGATGGTTACCACTTAACATGCGCCGCCGGACGACCAGCTGTGACCTGTATTGTGCGCATATGATTGCGGAAATGTACTTAGTATCGTTTGGTGTTCAACTTGTTACCATTTTTAAATATTTTTGGGACAAAATATAACACGGTGTAAAAACTATTGGAATCGATTCAGTTACTTATTCTGAACAAACTATATTCAGGTTTGCAGTATACTAAAAATAATTTTGTATATTTTTGTGCACTATAGAGCTATATTTCATACTTCCATACAGTCATAATCATCCTATAATTCTCCCAATGCTGGGACACAGGCCTCCTCTCTTCGAGAGGGAGTGGGCCGTAATCTACCACGCTCAGTGCGGTTTGGTATATGTCACGTCTTCGATTTTTTGGTTCTAGGACATGCCTCATGATGATTTCCTTCACCGTTTTAAGAGCAGTGGTGATGAAATTGTTTACACAAAGTAAAGGGCCTGTCTGGGTTCGAACCCACGATCACTAGGTAATTTTTTGACGGTTATTTGCGACGTTGCTAACTTGTAGAATGCACTCATCGAGCTTTAGAAAGAGACTGTCACACGGGTATGAGTGACAGAGACGACGCCCTACAAAGACGAACATCTTCTTAAACTCGATGTGTCATACATATTACCGACCAGGTACTTGTAGCTAATTAGTAAATGTGTAGTCATAATGAATATATAATCAAACGCACAGCAGCGCGTGCGCCGATTTCGGTTATCTCCAAAAGTAGGATATATCCGAAATCAGCGGATATTTTGATTTTAACAGTTCTAAGACTACACAAATACGGACTAATATATAAACAAAATAAATGTACATATGAATAAATGCGTTGTCGATAACTAATTCACTATATTTTTATACAAAAGTTTGTTCGTTTTGAGATCAGACACTTTAGTATTTGGTCGCATTTCTATTGCAAGCATTTATATACAAAACCACCGGACCGTGGCGCGTCGTAGCGTGAGGTTCGCATAAGATCACTCTTTTGTACGTCTGTCACAGAGGATCATTTTTGTTTTATCGCCATCAGATATCGATATCGATTCCATCACGTCTGTGAAGTTACACAAACCTTCTAAGGGTGCGTTCCGAGTTGCGCTGTAATCGAATTGAGCGTGCTTAAAACCGTACCGAATTAGCGTGAGCGCGATAACGATGTCCCGTGAATCGTCATAGATGACGTCATGACATGCGCCATCTTGCGATAACGCTGACCATGCCCTAAAATAATATCACCGTGGACACTGTCAAAAATGACAGTAGTGCTGTTTTGTTTTGAGTCGCATCATATCTTTAATATAACGCGGCATTTTCGAAATTATGGTTCTGGCTACAGTTGCCACCTAACCTAAGAAGAAGAAGAAATATTTGGTGTATACACAAAGAAATACTGTAATATCGTTTTGACATTGAGTGAGCACTGTGAGTGCGTGTGCGTTCCGAATCGTTGACAGCAATCAGATGTCATAATCGTAATATCTAAATCGGAACGCATATGAGATGATGTAAGTGCTGTGAGCGATTATAGCTAATTCGGAATGCAGCCTAGATATGTTTAAGCTTTAAGCGCGAGTAAAAATTGCGCGACTGCGGACTGAATGCAACAGAAATACACCTAATTTCTTTTTCACTTCATATTTCGAACAACTGCCTTATAAAAATTGTACTGCTATTTTTGTTTTTAGAAAAAAAAAAATGCACAAATCAAAAAGAGTTTCCAATACATTTAAAGTATTAATAATACTGACGTTTTTTGTAGAAAAAATGTTTAGTAAAAAAAAAGTAAAGCATTTGTCGTATAGAAAGCGATGCGATGCTATACAGGGTGGCCCAAAAAATACTGTCAAACTGAAGAGATAGAGCACCCCTTGGGGTACCCGAATCACCCCCATGTATGTTCCGCGATTTTTCATAGGTTTCGTGTTATGATTTTTTTTTCTGAATTTTTGAGAATTTTCGAACCTGTTTAGATTTTTAATTTAAACTTAAAAATAAGTAATTATTTACCAACCATATTTTTTTGGCTTTACACCAACATTTTCATAATTTTGGTCAAAGTTACGTAACTGATTATTTAAAAGTACAATTTAAGATGATTCAGATGTAGAAAAAGTTAAGTCTTCTACTTTTTTTTTTTTTAATATGTTTTTTAGGTAGAAAATTCTCAAAAAATCATGACACGAAATCTATGAAAAATCGCGGAACATACATGGGAGGATTCGGGTACCCCAAGGAGTGCTCTATATAATTTATTTTGATTTAACAATTCTTACAGAAAAAAACATAACCCTTTCTCTGACGCATTCGGTTAAAAATAAAGAATTAAACAAAGTACGCATTCGAATTTTAAATTCTTATTAATCTTGTTTTTTGTTTTTATGAACACGTCCAATAGTTTCGCATCGCTTAATACGTAGATAATTTTAACACAGTAGATACCTATTAGTAAACGAGTAAACAAGCAATCTAATTAATATTAAAAATCAACTACACAAGTAACTGCATGGAAAATAATCTATGACTTTTTTTTTGTAATTCTCAAAATGAATACATATTTACTTTTCACTTTTTAAAATTAGGCCTATATTTGAACATACTTGCTTTATAATAATTAAAAACCAACCAATTAATCATGTTTTTCGACTATATACGTTTTATTTTATATATGCTGTTTGGAAGCTGGATGTTACGCCTTAAGGATAGGGTAATTGTTGACACCGTTTACAGCATTCTGAGCCATACATTTCTTAGACAAAGCATGTTTTTTTTTTCAGTTTAAGTTAGTATGTTATTTTTTACTAAAAGTATTAAAAATAGAAAAAAAAAACAAACTTCATCGAAGACATGTATGGCTTAAAATGCTGCAAATGGTGTCAACTATCACTCCCTTAAAACTTTGCACTCAGCTTCCAAACACCCTGTATATTTTTTTTTTCAAAAAATTACATTTTACACACGTCTTTAATATTGCCATTATATACCTAGTAATAATCATGAACTTTACATTATGTGCCTTTATATACATGTTCTTAGGTATATTGTTATATGGCCAGTGACCATTTACTTGGCCACGTACGCGGACCTTGGCTTTAAGGGGTATGAGCGAACAGAAGTTAGTATCATTCACATTTACCCGTCCATGTTTAAGTTTGATGTAATATTGCTGCCGAATCCCTTGTTCAAAAAATAAACTAAATTACAGTGCATTTTTTTCTTTCACCATTAAGAAAAGGACAGAAGATAAATATTAGTTTAGTCCTGTGAAATTAAGATACTCCATAGACAAGCTTAGACGTGATTAAAAATTTGCCTGATAAAAATACGTCAATTTACGTCAGGCGCCGACTAATTTGACAGGACTAAAGTAATATTTATCTTCTGTCCTTTTCCTAATTAAATATAAAGAAAAAGATGCAATGAACTTAAATTTAATTTAGTTTGTGAACAAGAAAATTAACGCCATTGCCATCTACCGAACACAAATCCAGATTTCGGAGTGATACTGAGAAATTCCTGATGGAAAAAACCAATAACACTGTGCCCGAACTGGGAATTGTACCCAGGACTTCACCTTCAGCAATTCCGCTTGCGAGACCACTACACCAATGATATCATCATTACTGATTTGATTATTATTTAATAGATTAGTGTAGGTAATCTCTTCCTCAATCTTTCTTCTTTTAAAAGACATATCCCTCTTTTAAATTGCATATATTTCAATCACATCGATACTGCAAATTAGAGTAGACCTCATTAATGAATCTTAACAAAATCTTTTACAACTGTTTGCCAGTCCAGACTGACACATCGAGCTCTAGAAAGAGACTGCCACACAGGTATGAGTGACAGAGACGGCGCTCTTCAAAGGCCAACCTTTTTCTGAAACTAGATGTTTAAACTAAATTTAACTTCTTTCTATTTCATTAAGAAAAGGGCAGAAGATAAATATACATAGACAAGTTTAAACGTGATTAAAAAATTGGCTAATAAAAATATGTCAATTTACGTCAGGCGCTGACTAATTTAACAGGACTAAAGTAATATTTATCATCTGTCCTTTTCCTAATTAAGTAGAAAGAAAAAGATACACTGAACTTAAATTTAGTTTAGTTTGTGAACCAGGGAATCCGCACTAATATCATTTTAAAACCAAAATGAAGAACCTCCAGTTACAAGGGACTACTGGGATCACTTCAAAATAAAACTTGTACCGACTTTCAGTCACTCTTCAATTATAGCGGCGTCTCTTTCCTCCATTGGAACGCGTTAGTTTTTACAGCCGGATTGTTTGAACTCGCGCTTGCCGCTAAGGCAACGCCAGTTCGGCGTATGTTCGCGGCTGCGCTGTCTGTAAGAGAATGGCGTATTTATGATACAATACTTGAAACAACGTATTATCATTCTTGTTTCTTTATTTGTTTATGCTTACCGAGACCGTTTCTAACGTTGGCGACCAAACGCATCGCCGGATTCGTCACTATACCGTTCCTCTTGCTCTTACTATAAACAATAACAACAAATTATTACAACACCCAGAACAGAGTACATACAAGGTGTAACTTAAATAACGCACAACCTCTTAAGGGGTCATTGTACTCATCATTATGAACAACTTTTACTATGGGACCAAACCGGAAATCGCGAAAAAAAAATCAGCTGTTCCCTACATTTATGTTCGCATAACTCGTCAAAATGTAGGGAACAGCTGATTTTTTTTTCGCGATTTCCGGTTTGGTCCCATAGTAAAAGTTGTTCATAATGATGAGTACAATGACCCCTTAAGAGGTTGTGCGTTATTTAAGTTACACCTTGTATTATAAAAATTAGTTTAAAATTAAAAAAAAAAGTTTCAAAGTTACTTTTATTAAATCCGCATAACAACAGTATACCTGAGAGCTTCTTTCTTTCGTTGAAGTCGATTTATTAAAAATGACAGACGTGGCTATGTATGTGAATATGCTATCACAATATCAAATCGGAGCCTACCACTCCGTGTAAATAACAGGAATATTTGTATCTTCCTTCATTGTGAGAAAAAGATGGAGCTTTACTGCACAAATAGCACTATCTCTTTCTCGCAACGGAACGATGATAATTTTATGAATGGCATTCTTAGTTTGATCGTGTAATTGATGTCGTTGTATGGGAAACAAAACCCAATATTGTGTTGTGCAAATAATTCACGGCTAAAGTACAGTAATCCCCCCTATAACGCGGTACCCTTATAACGCGTTTTCATACTACGCGAGTTTCAATCCCTCGTATAACACGGGCATTCCCCATATAACGCGGGGATTTCCCACATCCATATTTCTGTACTGTGAAATTTAAATATTCGATTTAAACTCCCTGCAGCGAGAAAAGTTAAATGTGATGAATTATTTATACGTAACGCGTTATACGAGGTCGTAAAAACGCGTTATACGGGAATACCCCTATAACGCGTAACCAATTTACCGCGTTATAGGGGAGATTACTGTAGTTTAAGTGATATAACACCGGTTTCAACATAATCATCTGCATGCTACCCACACATATACTCTAACGATAGCATTAAACGCCAAGGCAACCGTTGTCATAAAACGTGGAAGTGAGATAACATGACACTCACAAGGGGAGTATCAGACATGGGAATCACAGATTTCCATCACTTTTATACATATTGTAGGGGAGGGTCCCCTCAACAGTTTAGCAAAATGCAACTCTCTTTTATTATAAAAATATTTCAAGTTAAAGTTGCATGCGTAACTTAACCCTTTACCGCATAGGAAACCATATATGGTTTGACATGTTTACAGTTTATTTACTCTAAAAAAATAAAACACTAGCGTATAAATCCTAATGGGGTTTGTTTTTCATATCATTATCAATAATAAAACACAACTATTTTGTCTATCATCACATACCACTTGGACATAAAAAAAAATTAAAAAAACACTATAATTAATTCTGAAGCTTTAATAAAGACATTAACTTAAAAAAAAAAATTGTCACTTATTTAATATATCATGCAGTAATAGTTAAAGTTGCATGCGTAACTTAAGTATAAGAAACGTTTATGCCGCTTGCAACAATGGGTTCGTGGAGTAGCGGCTACGCTCTTGATTACTGAGCGACGGGTCGGCTGTTCAAGTCACGGTCGAGTTATTTTTTTTTTTTTGTATTACCATTTTTTTATTTGTAACCCATTGTTGCAAGCGCCATAAACGTTTCTTAAGCTTAAGTTAGGCATGCAACTTTAACTTGAAATATCTCGATAGTAAAAGAGAGTTGCATTTTGCCATTTTGCTAAACTATTGAGGGGACCCTCCCGTACAATATATACAACGTGTAACGTTAAATGCGCAGAACCTCAGACACCCCAACTTATTTTTAATTCAATTGACCTATTTCAGAGTGAAAATAAGTCATTACAGAAATTGTAAAGGTTTTATGTACTGTTTTAGTTTTACTGGCCATTCTGATCGTTTCTTGCGTCTGCGACGCTTTATCGAGGGAGGAGTCGTCACCGAACCGCTGCGCCACGCTGACATTGGGTTGCTTGACCTACTAATAAATAGACGCGGCAACGTTTTTAATGAAGATTTTTTGAAAAATGTGACCTATATTAAAAAGTGGTTCAATTAATTCTGCTCGTTATTCTGATCAAACTATTTTCAGGTTTTGCGCATGTAACGTTACACGTTGTATAAAAGTGATGGAAATCTGTGATTCCCATGTCTGATACTCCCCTTGTCAGTATAGAGTATTTAGAACGAAATATTCACCGTTCCAATCGCAAGTTTTATGACCGCAACTGCCACGACCCTTGGCATTTAGTATAGTAGCCAATAGCAAACACAAAATCATAAAGAACCGTTATCCTTTTCTACATAATAAAAAATTCTCGTGTTAGTTTATTCTCGTGCAACCAACCACCCAAAGTTAGTGCAAGTTAAATAGCCGCAAAGCTTATTGTTAAATGTATGGACTATTATGTTAACTGCGTATTAATGCGATGTGAAAAGAAGTAGAATACATTAAAGTTTTCGTTCCGTAAAGGCGCCAAACCACGAGCGTTTAAGGGCGAATTTCACCAATGAAACTGAACATCTAAACCGCGTTCCAGAGCCGTCAGTGTCAAAATTGTTGTGGAATATTGACCCGCCACACTGTCCCCAACCATTGCAAATCCTGTTGCATCTATCTAGGTATTGGTTTAGTAAATCGGTGATGGATGATGATGATGATGATGAAGCGAAGGTTCAGTAGGTACCTATGCACCAGCCAATTAGCCAAACCCAGCCGAAGTAATAGGGGTGTAACTGTGAGTGTCCTTCTACATTCATAAAATATTGCGATGAAAGATAGAAAGAAAAGAAAATAAAGATAAAGTATTTATTGCGACTCGTACAGGATGTTCACAAACTAAACAGTCATAAAAATATTAAAAAAAAGGGGACAAAACTACGGTTTTTAGGAGAGCAAAAATAGGGTATTTTTCTTACAAAACTGACTATATTTTTTTTAACTATTATGTTTTATGTAAAAAGTGTCAAGGACAAAGTTTCTCAGATTTCTTCATTTTGTTAAGCTCTAATAGCAAAAAATCAATAAAGCCTATAGTTTTAATATATAATTCATTTTCGAAAAAATGTCCCTTACGTTATTTCATATTTTAAGTATCGATATATGTATATAAAAATAAAGTAAAATAAAACCGAAAGTCTTGTACGAGGCCACAAGGGTTCGAAGCAAGGGGGAATACTTTGTCCTTGATTAAATGACAGAAGCCATTTCAAAGTGACTTTGCCAGAGAACGTTTTAAAATCGGTTCGGTAATTTTACTATCAAAATGTACCAAAAAGGCAGGAGGACTTACTTTCGAGTTCATATGACTGTGAATGAGTGTAAGACTTCTGAGACCCGAGCTAGACCTATCAGCCTTAGCCTCGCAACAGTTTTACATGCGAATGTTCATCTCGCTCTAGCGAATTGCACTTCTGAGTGTCAGAAAGAGATACAAACTGTGTGTCTGAGTGGTTTTTTCCTCAAAAGACTATCTCGGACACTAATCTACATGGTCCACATATGTTTTGACCAAGATAATGTTTGTTTCGGTGTTTCTTATCAGAGTAGTCTGTTAGGAACGTAACACCGACCTCATCTAACTTTAAAATATTATAATTTCATTTGGCGTGTAAAAGTGTTTTTTACAACAAATTTACAGAAATACAATTTCATATATAAAATCAAATATGTAAATGCGCTATGCGTATATGCTGTACGTGAGATTTTAATCTAAAAGTGCTAAAAACCTTCACATTAACTCAAGGACATCACAGTCACACCCCACAAAACACACGCGTTGTATGAAAACTCACGTTTTTTTCAATATCCGGCCTCTGGCTCTGCCAATACTGCCCACTAGCTTGCTGTACGCAACGAGACCCATCGCTTTCCACACCTCGCTACGTTACACACATACTTTGCTGTAGTGTTATGTTTTACTTTTAATATGTCGGCGAATATTCGGCTTTCGGCAAAAAAAAAATCTGTTACGTTCACACATAGATAGATAGTTTTTAATTTAATTTTCAAAAGCATCAATTTTTTGTCAATTAATGTCGAGAAACATACTTTAAGACCCGCTGGCACTAGATACATTTAACGCTAGACGAATTTAAAACATCTTTCTGTTTGTCAATAGTTTGAAAACGAGAGACGGTTAAATGTATTTAGCAGGGCTCGGAAACCGGTTGAAATTCTTAA
Organism: Eremobia ochroleuca; assembly: GCA_949629135.1. Classification (NCBI taxonomy): domain Eukaryota; kingdom Metazoa; phylum Arthropoda; class Insecta; order Lepidoptera; family Noctuidae; genus Eremobia; species Eremobia ochroleuca. The sequence continues at coordinate 8,234,207 of OX451412.1, forward strand.
CCGGTTACGGTCATTGACCCCAAACCGAAATCGATTTAGGTTAAGGTTTGCACTTTACCGGTTTTTACCGGTATTTGCGGGAAACCGGTTTTTCATGAATTTTGGTTTTGAAAGTGAAAATTAACCGGTTAAACACCCCCCGCCCCCTAACTAAGCAAGTCGCAACATGAATCTACCCGCACCATTTAAGTTCTCCGGTTGTATTTGACGTCCTCAGATCAAACATTTTTTTTCCTAATGTTTTCTGGGGTACTAAATGTACTAATGTCACTATAACTTGTTGGAAGTGTTAAAAAAGTAGACGAAAAATATTTACGACTTACGCAATTAACCGGTTAATTTGGGTGTCAAAACCGTTTGTGCTTATGTAACCGGTAACCTTTGTCATTTGGGTTACATATGAACAGTTCACTTGTTTAACCGGTTAATGAGGGAACGATATATTTACCGGTATTTCATCGAAATTAACCGCTCTTTTTAAACCGGTTCAGAGCCCTGGTATTTAGTGATTACTGGTGCAAGTTGGCATAAGGTTCGTTTACACGAGAAGGTTTTCTCGACCTTCGAGAGTCGAGAATGTTATGACGAGACGGGAAGGCCTGGCAAGTTTCTCGAAACAAGATTCCCAACTTACTGTAAATACGAATTTTCGTTTACGAAAACCGAATGATTCGTCAAACATTTAAAACAATAATTTGTTAGAAATTATTTGACACATTACAAAAGCATTCCTACGTTTCAGTAGCCCCACGCTTCCATATCGCTTCCATATCTTTCACTTCAGCAACTAGATTTCGGCCCGTTTTAAATAATATTCGGCACTGCGACATATGCGAATACAATAGTAAAATCACATGCTATACATAAGTAATCCCAAATAAATATCATGTCTCCTAATTAAGAAGCAACTACAGTTTTTACAGAACAAATGTCATATACTTTATCAGATATTCTTACTGCATCATGACAATATAGGTATTCATTTATTAACATTGCTGAAAGCTTAGCGACGTTTAAATGTCTAAATATTATGGTTCAGCAGACGTTAATCATTACTAAACTTTAAGCAGTTTATAAATTTCGCTTTGTGTTGACCCAAAACGGGTCCACACCCACTCGTTATAGGCTCCACAAACGCCACTTGTATACGGGTGTCCGAAAAGTCATGGATTACCTTTTACCTGCTAATGGGCCACATTGAGATCTACCAATAAAAAAAAATTACCGATCAAAAATAAGGTAAAATTTTTTTTTTGGTGAAAATTTTAAGTTTGAACCTAAATTTTATGTATTTAAAAGATGATATCTGTAACTTTCTTGTATTCAATCGATAGTAGGATGATTCAAGATGAAAATAAAAACAACCTGTACTCGAAAAAGTTTTCATTCGTAGAAATGGCATGGATAAAACTGATCAAAGGTAGAGATTTTCCAAAATTTCATTAACCTTTTGAACGCCAATCACTTGTGTACAAGGAACTTGTATACAAGTGATTGGCGTTCAAAAGGTTAAACATCAAAAAACTCGGAAAACATAAGACTTTTACCATGGTAATTTTTTTTTATTGGTAGATCCCCATGTGGCCCATCAGCAGGTAAAAGGTAATCCATGACTTTCCGGACACCCAGTATTTGTCTCGCTCTAACAATACTGACCTCTCACTCCGGTCCTGCTGCGGTTTGCTGTCTCGGCCCAGTATGATTCTCATGTGAGTATCTCTGTTGAAGTGGGTATCTGCC